>JAJIBD010015392.1:0-39537 GCA_021461705.1 Cryptotis parvus | reverse complement strand
TCATAATTGGTTCTTGGTAATACAGTATTCCAGCACCCCTCCCTCCACCAGTGCCCCATTTCCACCACCAATGTACCCCACCCCCTCCCACCCACCCCAGGCTGCCTCAATAGCAGGTACCCCCCGTTTCCTCTATTTCTCTCTCTGTCTCTCTCTCTCTGAGGGCTAGGATTTTTAACTGTAATTATCTATTTAGATGTTTTGTCTAATCATCTTTATTATACTGTATGAACAGAAGCATTTAAAAGATGAATATTTGTTTCTGAGTACCACATGCTTAGAGCGTATTTTTCAAATGAGCTTAGAATCAGAAGCTTTTCACTGAAGCTCACTGTTATGAGTACTCTACCACGTACTTATCTCTTCCTTGCTTTATTTCATGAAGCATTTGAGACAACCTGTGCCCATGTATGCAGTAGCACAGAACAAAACTTCTGCCTGTGCCCCCTGCCAGAGGCATCAGTAATCATGATGAAGACCTACTGGTCTAGGAGTCTGTCCTGCCCTGTTGCTTATGTGGTATGATGCCTGCACTCAGCAGTTTGACTGTTCTGTGCCATTTCCTCCACAGAAGGTTAACAGTGTCCACCTGGCACTTCTTGTAAACTGAGGTAAGGAGCAGTCAAATGAGCAGTCTGAAGTTTGTAGATCCAGATCTATGGTTTTGTGTGGCATGAGGTCTAGTTTACCTCCATTTGCCTCAGTGTGAGTTTGTGGGGCAGCTTCTGCACACAGCACCTTTCATTCATCCAGAAGAAAAGAATTTTTTGTATGTTTTCTTGGTTTTGGGGCCATACACAACTATGTTCAGGAACCTATTCCCAATCTGGTTCTTGGGCATTGCTCCTGGCAGTGCTTACTAAAAGAACCATGTGATATTGGGATTGAACCCAAGTTGGCCACATGCAGTGCATATACTCAAGCCTCTTGAGCTAACTACCCCATCTCTGAAAGGATGCTTTGAAAATATGCATTAATGTACCACATAAACTACCAAGGCCTTTTGTAATTGAAGTGTGCATTTCTTCAGAAAAGACACAAATTATAATTGAGATTTCTTCAAAAATTATTAAAAATGGAACTAACCCATGTAACCTGTGCCCAGTAGAAAATATAATGTTACCATAAGCCCCAAAACCTCCTTGTAACCAGTCTCACTTTTTACTAGCCTCCAGACTTGACCACTATACTGTCTTAGGGAAACCATGATTATATTAGCTAGGTTTTGTATTTTATATTTTTTAGAACCATAAAATAGATCCTATTTGAATTGACATTCAGCCTGTTGGTTTCATTCATTCTACCTGTAACAGTAGTCTATCCAATTCTGTTGTTATATAGTATATATGAGTATTTTTGGGCCATACTTGGTGATGCTTGGGACTTATTCCTGGCTTTATACTCAGGGTGCTGGGGATTGAGCCAAGATTGGCTGTGTGAAAGGCAAGTGTCCTACCCACTGTACTATTGCTGTAACTACTAAAATTTTTTAAATTTATTCTACATTTAACTGTTATTTCTGGATGTATCATTTCTATAATTTCTATGAGTTGTCTCTCATATCTTCGTGAGAGTTGAAGGAAGCTTCGCGCATCCTTTTCCTTTGTGCTTCATCAGAATTGTCACTTCAGCCTCTGGGAACCAAACAGTTGCTAGGAATTATTATTATGGTAACTGTCATATACTTTTATAAGAGATTGATTTCAAACAGTAACACTTAGTAAACAGCACTGACACGTTCATAGTTTTGTAAGTATTACCCACTGGAGGTCCTGTCAATGGGAGACTGGACTCAAAAGAAGCAAAATTTCTCTGTTGGTTACTCCAAATTAGGATTGGACCTTGCCTTCGCATTTGCTGTTTTTGTAAATACTGAGTATCACTTTATAAACTCATAGCTCCTTAATATTTAGTAAAATCTATTAATCAGGAGTGTTCAAAGTCCTTCTTACACTTACAACTGAAAAAACCCACCAAATTAGACATAAACGAACCTGCTATATATTGTGTGATAATGTTTTCATTCTCCAAATGACCGTCAACACAATTTGAAACTCCTGCTCTTTCTGTGTCTACTCCTGTCTGAAAATATTGTATTTTTATTATACAAAAAAGTTGTTTCAGTGAAGTCCTGTTACCACTTGACGGCGTTTCTGGAAAGATTTTACTGAGTCTAGAGCCAAATATATCAGTTATAAGACTTCTGGTTGCTTACTTTCAGGATGGGAGGACTCAATTATTATCATATCAGTGCCTGCCTTTTGTTTATGATTAGAGCTGAAAAGTTTCTGATACGGAGGAGTACTCAAAGTCTTGTATCATTTTGTTGTGTGTTCTGTCTATAAGTTGTGAGGCACAGGGTGTCATTTCTCAACCGCAAGCCCCTGTGCATCCCCAGTGTGATCCAAAGCGGCCAAGGAGAAAATAAATGGGAGCAGGTAAGGGGGGTATGGCCTGAGAACACACAGGGAGGAGGCTTGTTTTTCAGGGCCTGGTCTTCCCTGGGGCTGCCCCTCCTTGGCTGGCACTGCTCTGCCCATTCTTCCTCGAGCCTATGTTGACTCGCTCTCTGGGAAAGACCAGCATGGACTCCACACGGAGGGGAAACCTGACTGGCAAAAATCTGCGACTTCCTTTCAGTAGTCAGTGAGACACTGGTGCTTCCCACAGCCGCCTCAGTGACGGTTCAAATGTCCACAGACCTGGGCACATTTCTTGACCAAAATGAAAATCATGCAAGAAAGTCATTCCTGAGTTTCCCTCAGGAATTTTGATAATAAACATTTATTGTTTTATAACTACTGCCTTTGGGGGGCAATTTACACAGCAGTTGGTAACTAATAAACCTTTAAAATTCTCTCACCGCCAAATGTCCCCCTAAATTTGTCTGAAGAGCTGCAATGGCGAGTGTCAGTGTTCTGTTGCTATCTGAGGCAACTCAGAACGTCCAATTTCAGTGTGTGTCATGGGGTCCCGATTCTCTTCTGGGATAAACTTTATCAAAGCCCTCCAGCTCTGAGTCTCTCCCTCATCACTGTTCCAGCCTCTCCTTGGACTTTGCAGTGGAGACACGGGGCCTCTGGAAGAGAAACAGAGTGTCCTGAAGCAGAAAGGCCTAAAATGGGGCTGACCTATGGCTTAGAGATGGACGCTAGTTCCAGAATCGGAGAAAGTGTTCAGAGCAAAAGCTACTTTGGTAGATGTCATAACCTTACCCTATGCGGAAGCTAAGTGGTAAAAATTTTCTGAATTGAAACAAAATGTGTCTCTTTCCTGCCACTTTCAAATGCTTGCCTGTTCCCTAAAGCTTTATGTGTAACATTAAGATTGATTCTGTATGTGACAATGTACACTATAAATGTTCTTTTATCGGAAAACAGACTAGAATTGGGAAGATAGTGCAGTGGGTTGGGTGCTGGCCTTGAGTATGGCCAAGCGTCAGTTAGATGCTCTGCACTGCATTTGGTACCCTGAGCAGGCGGGTGAACTCTAGGCACTGCCTGGGAGTGGCCAAAAAAAAAAAAAAAAAAAAAAAGAAAGAAATGAAAAGGAAAGCATGTGTTAACTGCAAAACAAAATACATCAAAATGGAGAAAAATTCTGTAATTTTGCATTATATTGCTTCTAGAGCCTGATGCCATTGATCTTTTTTTTTTTTTTAACCATTCAGAACTTGGATTTTTAATGCACTGTCAGCTAAAACCTTATTAAAATGGCTACTTCTAGTTTGAGGCTTGAAAGTGTAAGAAACAGCTAGCCTACCAAGATAGACTTGGAAAAGTAAAAAAAAAAAACAACACCAAGGCAAATGATGGGGGTTACGCCAGAAAAAAACCAAATCCTGCCCACTCTGCCCACTCTGCTTCTCTTCCAGACTGGTCAAACATGATAGTTTGTGTCAAAAGAAAAATGGTTGCTACTGAGCTCCTCTTTTTTTTTCCAGTAAGAGAATGAGAATGTTCTCTCTCTCTCCTCCTCCCTCCTCTTTTCCTTTCCTCTTGCTGTCTCCCCTCCTCTCTGTCCTCTTCCTCTCTCTTGTCTCTCTTTCCTCTCTTTTTCCCTCTCTCCCTCTCTCTCTCCTCTCTCCCTCCTCTCTCTTTCCTGACTCTCCCCTTCCTCTCTTCTCTCCTCTCCCCTCTCCCCTCCAACCTCCCTCTCCCTTCCTCTCCTCTCCTATTTCTCTCCTTTCTCCTCTCGTCCTTTCCTCTCACCTCCTCCCTCCTCCCCTCCTCTCTTCTTCCCCTCCTCTTTCCTCCCCTCCTCCTTTCTTCTTCTTCATCTTCTCCTTCTTCTCTCCTCCTCTTCCTCCTCTTCCTCTTCTTCCTCTTCCTCCTCTTCCTTCCTCCTCCTCCTCCTACTCTTCTTCTTTCTTCTTCTCTTCCTCTTCTTCTTCCACTTCTTCCTCTTCATCTTCTTTCTTCTCTTCTTCATCTTCTCCTCCTCCTTCTCCTGCTCCTCCTCTCTCTCTCTCTCTCACCTCTCTCCCTCTCTCTGTCCTCCTTTGCCTCCTCCTCTTGGTTATTTCCCTAGAAATTAGCTGGAGAGTACTCAACTTGCTGGGAAATGCCCTCCTTGATCAGAATAAGAGCAGTTTCAGAGTGATTCCTCTCTAGTCCTCCTCCACTCATTCCCCCACCTTTTCTCAGCACTCCAGGTTGCTTGGTCTTCTTCCAAAGAATCATGTTTTTCCTCAATAACTTTCACATGTTGTTACCTGTCTTGGAGTGCACGGGCCAATAACATTCTTTCTTTATGACCCAGACCAGATAGGGATCTTTTTGGAATCTTCTGGAATCCCTTCTTCTAAGTGATTTGTTACTTACTTGTGCCCTGTTTTGCAAGATGTCCTTGACATTTCTTACAGCTCGCACCATCTAGACTGGTGTTAAAGTGCTTGCCTCCCCACTAATCCAACACTTCTTAAAGTTTCCCCATCCCTTCTCTGCCCTCTGCCTTGTCGTTATTGTGGTGACACAGCTTTATTTGCTGGGGGCAGACTGGAGGGGTGCACTTTGTTGCAATGCTTGCACATCCTTGGCTGTGTGAGCTTGAGATTGCACACTTCAGGGCTTTGTTTTGTTATGTTCTTCTTGTTTGGGTTTTGTTTGGGGGCCATAATCAGTGATACTCAGTAATACTCAGAATCACTCCTGTCAGTGCTTGGGGGCCCGGATAGAATGCCAGGGTTTGTCAGTTACAGGCAAGGCAGCTTCCTACAAGCTGTACTCTCTCTGGCCCCAAGAGATTGATTGCACTTTGTTGTGTCTTTAGGATCACACTTAACATGTTGGTCAGTGCCAGTGATTGTTTACAAGGCACTGCTCTACTACTAAGCCATCCTTGGACTCTAAGTTAACATATTTTAACCATTTTTTCTGAACCCATTTAATCAAAAGGAGTAGATCACAGGTCTTTGGCATAGGGGACTGAAATATCTTTCCATTTTTTAGAAGATTCCACTGCCTTTGAAAATCATCCCCCCTCGATTGTGAATCATTTGAGGACAAGGACTATGTCATATCCAACTTTATACCCACTCTTCAGACTGGGTTCCTGATGATTAATGTGAAAATGTGTTAAGTAGCACATGGAACTGCCCCCTGATTCTTTAGCAGACAATTTAAAAGAAATTGACCACCTCTTTAGAATATTTTTACAGGATCTTCTTTTAAAAAAACAACAATATGGGTTGTACATAATGGATACTGGCAAAAATAAGAACTTTTGAACGCAGTTTAAATGGTGTTTAAGCACAGTTGAAAACACAAAAAATAGTCTATGAATGGAGAAATAGTGCCACCAGTAAGGTGAGTGTCTTGCGCACTTCTGACCTTCTCATGTGGTTAAATCCCTGGCAACACATACCCTGAGCACTGCTAGGAGTGATCCCTGTGCGTAGCTGGGTGTCTTCCCCAAGTCAAAAATAAATAAGTAAATAATAAAAATGAAAGGACAGTTTGACTGTGAATGTGTCTGCACTCCCATCCCATTACTGGCCCTCCCTCGAGAGCATCAGATGCTGGTAAATCCCAGCCTACTAGTCACTGCTTTAACACAAAGCGAATACTTGTTTCTGGAATGAAACAGCTGGAAGGAATTAATTTTCTCTCTGTTTTTAGAGGGGAAAATGTATTTTTACCTGATAAGGTATAATGACTTTCACTTTTTAGGGCCTATATAGAAGTGCTTTATTGTGACTGCTTATATAATTATACAGATGTGTATTTATATTAAAATTTTGTAAACAAAGGTGCATCAAACTTTTCAGTAGGAAAAAATGAAATAGTTTTCCATTTTAAGCTTGTGGTTTAAAATAGGCAATTAGACTATATGCAAACATGAGCCCTCAGCAGTGAGCTTCACTTTTTGGGGTACATATCTTCCCCTTCTAGCTGGCCCTTGCTTTGCTGATGGAGGCTGATAGGCTGTGTTGGACCATGATTTCTGCCTTTCAGTGGTTAGTAGGAAACAGTGAGCCTGGGCATCAATGAGAAACAGACTCCATATATTTAAGGGAAACCGTAAGTAATTTAAAAGAGGAGGCATAGGGGCTCATAGGAGTACAAAGACTATGTGTTTGGCTTCCAGGCTTTGTTCTTATGCCTGTGTTGGAGAACTTCATGGTAAGTAGCTATGAGACCCACAGTTCATTCAAAGTCTGCTCATCTGATGAGCATACGTAGGTAATTGTTGTTTTCTCATTAAGATGTTTTCATTGTACTCAGAAAATTCAGGTCCTTTGTGATCAAGGAAATGTTCATGATGTTCATAATTATGTTGATGCATGAGAGTAACTCCTGTTATTTAGCAACCCCTTTTTCAAAATGTTTATTATAATACATTTTTTGCAATAAAAAATAAAAACGTAATAAAAGTGTAGCTCATATAAGGTAATTATAAAATGAGCACCTGTGGGCCTGCTACCTCATATGAGAAATCGCTCATTACTCAACTCTTTGAAGCCCCCTGTAGCCTGGTATGAACTCCATATAAATGGCATATTATGTAATTTCTTCAGCACGAATTTTTAGTTTCTTACATGATGACATGAAAGGATAATGAATCTAGTTTTTTACATAATCACTTTGGACTTATCTTTATTCAATCAAACTGCTCTTTAGTTGCTAATTAGACTTAAACTTGATGGAATTTGGAGTACCTGGAGCCTGCGGCTGCTGTAATACTGATACACCATCATTACAGATATATGTTGTAATAAGCAATATAAAGTAAAAGTAATTAGTGGCTGCTAAGGGAGCAGGCTTAGGGGGTGTAGGGGGAAGGGAAACTGTGGACCTCGGTTGTGATAAGGGCACACTGGTGGTGGGACTGTTGCTGAAACGGAATATCTTAAACAACTTTATTGTGAACAACTTTGTAATTTGATCCGATCCGATCACGATCTTCCCGTTAATCATCTATTTGCTAGGCGGGCACCAGTAATATCTCAATGTGTCCTGCACATCTGTAGAGCCAAGGGCTCGGCTGGGACAGGAACAAAGAGCCTCAAACCTTATATTAGGTCATGAGAATGATCTAATATAATTGTTACTGGCATTTGGCATATCAAATACAACCGCAGCCTGCTAGGCTTTGCCGTGCGGGAGGCATACTCTATAAACACCTCCAAATAAAGCCTTTATTGATGAACCCGCGGCCGCTTGCGGCCGGCGGGCTGTGATGGGCTGGTCGGCTGGGTGGAGTTCTGATGAGAGGGGAGTCCAATGTGGAAAATGGCTGCGCATGGGTGGGTGGGGGGTCGTCTGGCTTGTTGGAGGTTCTGCCGGGGGTGGTGGGCGGAGGCTGGAACCCACCATGCCTCCCGACTGCCTCATGGCGGCTGGGCCAGGGAGACGGAACCGCTCTGCCCCATGTCGGAGGTCTCTGGACCAGCTACCTGGGCGGATTGAGGAGAAACTGCTCCAGGGTGGGTGTCGATGATCCGGGCTGTATGGGCTGGTCGGCTGGGTGGAGTTCTGAGGAGAGGGAAGTCTGTGGAAATGGCGGCGCCCATGGGTGGGTGGGGGTCGTCTGGTTGTTGTGGGTTCTGCGGGGGTGGTGGGCCAAGGTGGAACCCACCGCCTCCCGCTGCCTCATGGGCGGCTGGGCGGGAGAGCGGAACCACTCGCCCCATGTCGGGTCTCTGGACCAGCTCCTGCGGTTGGGAGAAACAGTTTCTTCCTCAACTTTGTAATTCATGGTTTTTAAATAAAGATTTTAAAAAATTGTGATGGAATTATCCCTCTTACACTCTCCACATCCCTCCTTTTCAGAATAAGCTAAATTCCTTATGAGTAGGCTTGATACTGTTACCAAAACATGCTATGGCTTAAAAATAAAAATATTTTTGCTGGCAGTTACACCAGTAAAAATAAAAATAAATTAAGAATTGGTACTTCCTGGATCATTAATAAAGATAAAAGGTCATTTTACTGTCAGTTAAACTTGAAATGGCCTTTTGGTTTTGCTAGTTTTAGAAACTTGGTGAGCATGTATAAATATGAGCTTCAAAGGGTCTCCATTCTTTGGGCCCTAGCGGTATCACTATTTCCATCTTATGGCACATGCCACCAAGAGTGTTGATGTGGCTGATGATGTCACTGGTGAGGTCAGATGTTGCAGGACACCTAAAAGCCTAGGCCTCTGCATCTGCCCTGGATTGCCTCCTGCAGGTCACTTCATAGATAGAGGGATAGTCTGAATGTGGCAGTCTTATCTGACCATACATTCTGTACTGGCTGGTATAAATATTCTCTCATGCTACCACAAGCATCGTGGGACTCGCTAGATCTTACCAGCATATTTGCCTGGCCACGTTGGATCTCTAAGTAATTAGACCAGAGAGAAATGCTATTTGCCTCCAATCAAGCAAGCATGGCTCCCTGATAACTCAAAGGCAACTAAAATACAAAACTACCGTGAAGTAGACGAGACTCTTGTGAAGGCTTGGAGACATATTTAACTGGAATTAGTATTAGTCTTTGGTACAGAGACATGCCATCTCAGAAACCCCTTCTCTACCCTATAAAGGCAATTCCAGGCAGATCTTGGCTCAAGACATTAGGTGAGGTGCTGGTAGAAATTACCTGAGGGCATTTGATCCTTCCTGCCAGGGGAAGTTACATTTAGCTTATAGCTTCTCCCAGCTCTGCTAGGAGGCTTTTAACTAGCTCTGGGTCCTTGTAAACAACCAGATTGTCTGCTGAAGTTGCTACATTCTATAGAGCTATTTTCCTGTTTTCATCTCTAGATAGCCCAGCCCAGAATGGGCTGGGCTGGGGACTTTGGATGGATTTCTAGCTATAAAATAAGCTGCAAGAAGAGAGAGTCTTGCTCTTCTTTTTCCCCCTTTTGCCATTCGGCTTCCCTTTTTTTTTTTTTTTAACATTTTATTATACCACCGTGGTTACTTACACGTTGTTCCGTTGGGGTTCGGTCCCAGTGTTCCAGCCCCCGCCCTCCACCAGTCCCCTCAGCCACCACCCATGTCCCAATTCCCTCCCTCCACATCCCGCCTAAATGGCGGGTTCTTTATCTCCTCTCCTCTCCTCTCTCTCTCCTCCTCCCAATTGGGGTTTCCTGGTGTTTTGCTTCTCCGTCCTCTCCATTCTCTGTTGGGCCTCAACACGTGGTGGCAGCCATCTTGGCCTACACCTGGCTGGGGCCTAGCTGGGAACCCAGAGTCCGGAGGTTTTCCCTGCTCTTGGATTGTATATTGGATCCTGTGATAGTAAAGCCCTTTTTAAAACTGTATCGGATTCCTGAGTCTTCATCCATTCCCCGCCGGCCGGAGGTAGAAGGGAACTTCGCTACCCGACACTGTTGGGGACCCCAGTGGCGCTCCCCGACAGTCAGAGTCTGAGTAAGTAGAGCATCCACAAAAAAGGTCAAGTAGAGCACCCACAAAGAAGCCTCTACAAACCCCTCTGGGCAAGTAGAACACCCGCAAAGAATGTCGAGTGGAGCTCCTACAAAGAAACCGCCACAAGATACTTTGGGGGGAATAGCTCAGCTTTGTAAAATGGAAATGGATATTTAAACTGGGGGGGAGAGTAGGTTGTGAACTCTGTGTCACCCAATCAGAAGGATTAAAACAGGTTTATCCTTAATCCTAGGTAGGCTGGGAACCTAGAACTGAGCATTAAATACAGACAAAAAAGATACACATGACAACCCTTTAATGTATGTTCTGTTAACCACAATCTGGAAGGGAAGGAAAAGAGAGATAGAGAGAAAGGGGAAAGAAATAAAGAACCCGCCATGGAGGCGGGCTGGGGGAGGGGAGGGAACCAGGGACATTGGTGGTGGGAGATGGGCACTGGTGGAGGGATGGGTGCTGGAACACTGTATGACCAAGACCCAAATATGAACATCTTTGTAATTGTATAGTACACGATGGTATAATAAAATACTTATTAAAAAAAACAGGGTGTGTGCTTCACGTGTTTAGCTACTAAGGAGCACTTGTGATGAGGCATTCTGCTGGTGTTAAATCCTAAAAATAACCTGCAAACAGAAGGCAAAGGGCGCCCTGGCTGGTGGTAGGATGTTTTCCTCTTTGATTCTTATGGAAGTTGTCTAATAGTAATACTGGTCTTAACAATTTTTAAGTGTGTTCTATAAAGGAGTCCAGTGTCATAGGTGGGAACTCTTAGTGATATAGTAAGTAAGAGTGCTTTTGTATTGTTCCATCTTAAGATAGTCAGTCTAAAGAGGCTGGCTTTTTTTTAAGGATTAAGTTAAAGGAAGCAATCTTGGGTGTAACATGAATAAGGCAGAAATAATACTTAGAATTTTAACAACAGAGTTGTTAATCAGATGATTAATAATAAAGCATTAATCAATTTAGTCTGATTCTTGAATGACAAAGATGCAAAAATAATGTGTTGAGCTCTAAGGTACAGGTTTTTCATAATTAGTTTGTGGTTTTAAAACACAAAACTGTTGATTACAAGTGACTATAATCTTTATAGCAGAAATGGTCTTCCTTTATATATCACTAATGCACAAATTTACAAATAAATTCTCATTCATAATTTTCTTCTCTATCAGAAGAACCCTAACTCCAGCTATGATCTAACCATGTGATATGGTATGGGGTGCAATACAGACTTCCATGTGAAATAAATAAAACATATATTGGGCTGGCTGGATAGTAGAGGTTTGGGGAGCCTGACTTGCATGTGGCTGGCCTCAGTTAAATCCTCACTCCGCATGGTTCCTTGAATATTATGGCGAGGACTTTCAGCACTTCCGAGGTGACCCAGGTAAGCCCTGGAGCCACAGTGCCAAGTAGCATTTAATGAGCCAAGCAGTGCCACATCCTTGCCCAAACAGCTCAGCATCCTCCGGCCTCACATTTAACCACTAGCTTGGCTGGCTACATAGCGTCAGGAATAGCCTCAGGGCCCCACAGGGTACCACTTGGGAGGCCAGAAAAAAGATGCTTGTATTTATGACTAGAATTGTCATGATTATGTAATTCTGATTATTGCTGCTCCAAAACTCTCAGGAAACATTTTAACATATTTTACAGGCAATTTTCATGTGCTCAAAGAGTAATAGAAATCACCCTAGCATGAAATGAATCCTAAAAAAATATTTGCTGAATGAATGCAATCATGTTTCAATAAAACTTGCTTTACTGAATGCTTTTCTGTTGGGCAGAGAATTACCAAAATCCAGCCAGTTTCCGGCAGTTTCTAATACAATAAAATGATAAAACAGGAAGAGAACTAAATGTCCTTCTGGGCTTGTATTACTATTTGACCCACATCCCCTCTCTTCCTTTTCAGTCAGCATCCTTCTTTAGCCTTGAACAAATTGGAGACAGTTTTGGAAAGAGAGAATAATTATTTTCTTGGCTTAGTGTAACTAGGGTTCTATTGAACTCTAGCCCCGTTGCTCCCAAGACAGTTCAGTGGTGAGTTTTTCAGGGAAGCAAGCCAACTCAGAGCTACTTCATGGCCATAATGGGATATGCACTATATGAATCCGAAGAATTTCATGGCAGAACAGTAAAAGCATCCTCCTATGAAACCCCCACTGGATTATAAAGAACTAAATTTGGGGTGGGTGGAATTTAAAGATAAGAGGAGACTGTTCTATTTACAGTTCCTCATTCTCCCCATTTTAAAAATAAATTATCCTTATTTAATAAGGAATAACTTAAACACTGTGCAAAATGTCCTAGGGTAAGCCATTTGACCTCAGGCTAAGAAGTGGCAGCTAACTTGGCAACTGCCCAGCCCAAGACTGTTCTGATTTTAGAGCTCTGTTTCCCTTGCAGAAAAGTCTGGGATGTGAAGCCAGGCAGAGAGATTTTTAAATGGGTGTGGGGAGCCAGTGCAGCTGGGGGTGTTAAAGACAATTGGAGGAAAACATTAAAGAAATGTGGGTGCACAAGTTTCTTACTGGTCAGAAAGAATCTCTTTGGATAGAGAAAAAGTGGTTTGCAACATGGTAAGGACACTGAGACTTACTTTAACACGACAGCATGAATCATATTGAAAAAGGAAAAGTGTCTTGGAGGAGCTCATTTAAAGAGCAACTTGCAGCTCTAACATTAAACCAGTGGGCATGGAGATTTAAATGTTACTAAAAGCTTTGCATAGGGGTTAAATCTGCCTCTTATAAAAATGAGGGATACTCAAAACAACAATGAGGTACCATCTCACACCACAGAGACTGGCACACATCCAAAACAGCAAGAACAACCGGTGCTGGCGTGGATGTGGGGAAAAAGGGACTCTGATCCACTGTTGGTGGGAGTGCCGACTGGTCCAGCCCTTTTGGAAGACAATATGGGCATTCCTCCGAAAACTAGATATTGAGCTCCCATTTGACCCAGCAATAGCACTCCTGGGAATATACCCGAGACCGAAAAACACATAGCAGACACACTATCTGTACTTTTTTATTCATCTCTGCGCTATTCATAATAGCTAGAATCTGGAAACAACCTAAATGCCCGAGAACAGAGGACTGGCTAAAGAAACTGTGGTTCATCTACACTATGGAATACTATGCGGCTGTCAGAAAAGATGAAATTATGAAATTTACCTGCAAATGGATGGACATGGAGACTATCATGCTGAGTGAAATTAGTCAGAAGGAAAAGGACAGATATAGAATGACTGCATTCATTAATACGACATAAATAGATACCAGTGTTTTACTAAATGTGGGGAAATGGTAATGGCAGATTAAAACTCACCATTGAATATACACAAAGAGACTTAAGTGATAAACTCTAAATACCTGCAGGGCTAGCCACAATGTGTAAAATAAGAGGGAGAGAGATGCAGAGACAGAGAGAGAGACAGAGAGAGAGAGAGGAAACTGGGGTACCTGCTATTAAGGCAGCATGGGGCTGGGCGGGAGGGGTGGGGTACATTGGTGGTGGAAATGGGGCACTGGTGGAGGGATGGGTGCTGGTATACTGTATTACCAAGAACCAATTATGAACACCTTTGTAATTGTATGTTATACTGTGGTATAATAAAAAAAAACATTTTAAAAAAAAATGAGGGATACTAAGCCTGAAATAGAATCACTCCAGGACATTTTTACCTGCAGGTGAATCTTTAAATACAGCCCTTTTGGCGGGTTGGGCTCTAAGAATCCATCCATTCCAAGTGTCTTTGTAATGACATTAACCTGTCACTCTCTAGTAGTCATGGACTCTAGATCACCCCAGGTAACTCAGGCTCTTACACTAGCACGGGGTCAGTTGTTGCGGTATTTTCATTTCATATTTGTGTGACGTGATGTTGTGAAGTACCTTGATAGGGAAGAATTCTGCTGCCTTCCTGAGTCCATCTTTCACATCTAAACTATTCAGGAATTTATGTTTGATGTTCTCGAAGTTTTCTGAGGGGATTCTTTTTTTCAGTAACTTCACAACACCCTGATCTTTGGTTTTCTAAGAGAAAACAAAACTTTTCAAATCATTAGTTAATTTGAAATAGCGAATGACTATTGTCAAAGGAACGTGGTGATTAGTGTATGTCCAGGAATTCTCTAAATGGAAATACTGAGCTAGACTACACCAAAGACTGTTGCCAGCACATCCACAGACTCACTGACACCTTAGGGCATTCTCTTACCCTAAATGTTGGGCTGCCATGGCCTACTGCTTGTATTAGCAGAACAGTGCTGACGGTGTGTTGCTTTTGCTCTTATCATTAGAGTGATTTTAATTTAATTTTATTTTTTTACTTTTATTTACTTTTACTTCTTTTACTTTTTACTTTTTTACTTTGCTGTCTTTGCTTCTTTGTGCAGAGAGGTAAAAAGGGATCTGAGAGTTCGAATCAGAGAGTGGTTCGCAGCACTCAAACTGTGTCATTAAATGAGAGAAGCAAAAGTTTCCAAAGTGAATGAGATGCTGTAATCATTAGTAGAGTCATGGTACTTTGTAATCACTGAGAGCAGTTGGCGATTGTAACATGAGGTCACGATGGGCAGGCAGAGATTGAAAGACTTCGCTGGCCCTTTGCATTGGGCCCCCTCTGCACTGTAATACTTGAGGCAGGATAGAGTCAGAACAACTTATTTTCTCAGACTTCTGGGGACCAGAAGCAAAGGCAAAGTGCTCCTGAAATCCTGATCAGAGAATCCATCTTTCCTCTTCTCAGTTCCAAGCAACACCTAGATCAGTCAGTGTGGCTTCATCCCAGAATCCTTAATTACTTTCTAAAGGTTCTTCACAAATCATGGAGCACCTGAAATTCTGACATGGCACCTTTTTAGGGGCACTGTTTGGCCTACCATATCCTTAAATCTAAATTGTTAAAAAAAAAAAGTCTTTCAGTGTTCTTACTTCACACTGTGAACCAGTCAGAGGTTCAGATGAGACATTTGCTTTGACAGTTCATTTTTATTTATTTATTTACCTACTTACTTATTTATCTGTTTATCTATTTATCTATTATTTATCTTTGGTTCATCAATAAATGCTGTATTTAGAGTTGACTACAAGAGTATGCCACCCGTACGGCAAGCCTGGCAAGCTACCCGTGTCGTATTTGATATGCCAAATACCACTAACAATTATAGACCTCATTCCCATGACCTAATATAATGGTTTGAGGCTTTTTATGTTCCTGGAGCAAGCAGATGCCCTTGTGCTCTACTAGCATGAGACAGGACATATGGAGATGCTACTGGTGCCCGCTTGAGCAAATCGATGATGAATGGGAAGACAGTGATACAGTGATACTTTTGAATATTTTATTATACCACCGTGAGATATACAATTACATAGAGTGATTTTTAAAATAGCATTACGATAAACTTTTATTTTTATTGTAGGAAAAAAAATTACTAAGATAGCCCTTGAAATCATAAAATAAATTTTAGATGAATAGATATCGCTGATGTTAAATAATGCTACTTATCTGCTGAAATTTTATTATTTAGATAGGCTGAGGTGCCCGGCTGCATCAGCAGGTGGCAGACAGGAGACAGACTTGTCTATACCCAGGGTTCTACTCCATGGCCTCTGGATGGTGGATGGTTGATGGTCTGACATAGAAAAAGACTGGGTTGTCTGAGATGAACCCAGAGCCATGGCAGAGCCTGGCAAGCTACCTGTGGTGTATTTGATATGCCAAAAACAGTAACAATAATGGACTTCATTCCCAACTAATGGAGACGTTACTGGCGCCCCCTCGAGCTAATCGATGAATAATGGGAAGACAAGTGACAAGTTAGATATTATATTTGAGTAAACTTTGTACTATCTTCAGTGAATTTTAATTATAAATAAGGACTTAGAATGTTTTCAAAGGGTTTTATTTTCTTTCCTGGAATAAACTTTATCCTTGACAAATATCTTCTAGTTAGTAAAAAAAGCTGGTTCTATGAGAATGAAATTTTTATTTATATATTTTTGTTGCTCTTTGGACAAAATAAATTTTACCACAAATATATATGCCAAGTATGAATTTCAGTATGCATACATTCATGTCACTTCATAAACACTGATTTTTATTTAATTTTTAATTTTTATTTGTTTTTCTTCTATACTCTTACAACAGAAGTGAGTTTAGAAGGGAAGAGGGTCTGCTGATTAGTGGGAAAGGACCCTGGCACAGTTGTGGTGGGCATAGGCTGCAAGTCATATCAGAGGCCCACATTGGAAATAGCGGCACTGCTGGCCACCAGGCTACCTCAGCAACAAAACAGGGCAGAACGTCTTAAAAAGTCAGATTTTATTATGCATATTTCACAGTAAAACTGGGAAAACATTTGTTATCAGAACTTTTAAACAAATATATGAGATCATTTTATTTTTAATAAGAATTTTAAGCATTTAAAGATCACAGCAACACTGAAAAGGAGAAACAGAGAAAAATGGTGCTTTCCCCCACCCCGGACATGCAGTTAAATGTAGAACAAAATAGACTCTAAAACATAATCATTGCCGCTAACCTGAAACCGACTCCATTCTAAAACTGAATTGGAAATCCAAATTCCTTTCTCTTTCCAGCGGCTCTTAGACAAGCTATAAATACTGATTTTTAGGTAAGAAGTTGAAATGAAACAGTTTGGAAACATTAGATCACTTGAATAAAACATTCTCATGAAAGACAGTGAAAATATATGGTAACATCTCATTACAGTAGATCAGATTTCAGTAGTTCAAAATGTCATAATCTAAACAGGGAAAGATAATTCTTCATAGATAATTTAGACTAGCAGAGCCATTGAGATTCCAAGGGGCACTTGAAAGTAGAAACTACATGAAACAGGGCCAGATTTATAATGTACAGAAAGGATATCTGGTTAAAAAAAAGTTCTACACTCAGTGCCCATAGTCAGCCTTTGTATTAATGACTGCTGTTGCTGATTCCAGAAAGATACCACGTACTTGCAGGCGTGTTCATCCATGGTTCCCTTTCATTTTCTTTTGCAAAAATAATAATATATCATTTTGCCACAGCTTTTATTTTTAGATAAATTGTACATCTTGCATATTAATGTTTTTTAACTTTCTTTAAACACTGTGATTTTCAATGTACAGAGTTTTTCACTGTACAATTATTAAAAGATTCATCATTCAACTCCAGTCCCACCACCAGTGAGCCCCCACCACCATAAGAGACCCTCATTTCCCACCCACCCCTCCATCCCTATGGGATGCTAAGTGCCTGTTTCCTTAGCTGGCACTAATTCTTATTGATCACTGCAGTCCCTTTAAAGGACTGGTATTGATAAAGTCATGACTTTTTTCCTGGGTTGTTAGATTTGAGTCTGGCCGGTTTCTGTGCTTGCATTCACTTTCTGAGTTTCTAGAACCTAATGGGTTTCTTCTAGTCAACCCCAACCCACCACCACTGCACCTATGGACAACACTTATTTCAAATTTTTCTCAACCTCTGTTTGATCCTGTCCTAAGCATACTCTGAAAAATCTATTACATATTGCTTGTTGGAACTAATTCTCTAAATTTGGTCAATGAATATATTCTTAGACAGAAGTCAGTGGAGATTATTAAATCTCCATTGTGCCATTTGAACCCACTCCACTGTATAGTAAATTATCCATATGTTGCCACAGACCACACATCGTACCCACAAATTTGTGACAGTAAGCCCCAACTTAATTTCATGAAATGTGATGGGATACCTGGTAAATCAGTATACCAGGCTTTGAGATATTGTGCGGCTGCTTTGTGGCTGCAAGCCACAGGGAGAGCCAGCAGCATCTCTTCCATGTGTCCGCATCCTGGATCATGGCCTACTGTGCAAGCAGTAGCTCTGGGCAAGCCCACTGGGCCTTCAGAGAGGACTGAGGTGGGGAAGGGACCCCAGCTCTAGCTCCACAGAAGCCCCGTGTGTTTAGCTGCAGAGACCCGCCTACCTGGGCTTGAAATCAGCTTCTCTCTTGGGTGGGGCTCCTAATGAGCTGTGGAGTCCGGACCTTGAACATGCCTTCGATTGTAGTGCATGAGGTCTTTTCTGGCTTCTATCAGGGTGGCAGGCAAAGGCCAGAGCCTGCCCCCCCCCCCAGGATGCCTCATGGTCGGCCATGCATGGGGAGAGCCAACAGCAGCACTTCTATGTGTCTGCTTACCTGGATCATGGCCGACTGCACCAGCAGCAGTCAAATATTAATTTTTTTCAAACTATAGCACATAACATTAATGAGGCTTTAAGTCAACTCAGTAAGTCACAAGCAGAATTTTTGATGTAATCACTGTCACTGTCTTCCTGTTCATCATCGATTTGCTTGAGCAGGCACCAGTAACATCTCAATATGACCTGTCTCATGCAAGTAGAGCCCAAAGGCACCTGCTTGCTCCAGGAACATAAAGAGTCTCAAACCATTCCATCAGGTCGTGGGAATAAGGTCTATAATTGTTACTGGTATTTGGCATATCAAATACGACACTGGTAGCTTGCCAGGCTCTGCCGTGCGGGTAGCATACTCTTGTAGTCATCTCAAAAATCCAGCATTTATTGATGAACCGCAGCGGCTGCATGGGGCCGCGTGAGCCGGGCTTTGATAGGCTGGTCTGCAGGGTGAAGTTCTGACGAGAGGGAAGTCCGGATGCGGAAAATGGAGGCCCTCATGGAGTGGAGGGTTGTCTGGCTTGTTGTGAGGCTCTGGGCGGATTAAAAAAAGACTGCTGTAGGGTGGATCTCGATGAGCCGGGCTGTGATAGGCTGGTCTGCTGGGTGGAGTTCTGACGAGGGGAAGTCCAGATGTGGAAAATGGAGGTCCTCATGGAGTGGAGGGTTGTCAACCCTCCACTTGATGTAATAGAGAATATAAAAAAAATCCAAGAAAATAAACAATGTACAATGTACACTGAAATAAAATGGTGTGATTTCATTAAATTGTAATTATTAGGAAAAAGTGATAAAATATCTGTGCTTTTGTAAGTGATAAAATATCTGCTTTTGTATGTGAATGTATGTTACATGGTAAAAATAAATTTTGAAAATCAGTTACTCTTGCTGATTATATATTACCCATGTAGAGGCACATGTGGGCCTTTGATTTTTTGTTTCCTTTTTTTTTTTCGATCACACCTACTTTGGGGCTGTCTTTCATGATGTTTAGGAGGGGTCCATGTTGTGCTAGGGATTGAGCTCATATCTCCAGCATGAAAAACATGCTACAACCCTTTTGAGATCTCTTCTTGGCTCTTTTGTTTTGAATTCAGAGCATTCCATTGTATAGAGTCCATCATTTTGGATATATACTCCTAACAATAGACAAAATATTTCTGTATTTTTATATTTCTTAATTATAAAGTGACTTCACTAAGTATCTACAGCTATGCCTCTGTGTATACTTCACTAAGTATTCTAAAGCTATGCCTCTGTGTAAAGATATTATGTCATACACAGAGGCATAGCTGTAGAATAAATACTATGAAGTAGAATTGACACTTCCATGGTATGTCATTTTGATGATTACGCTGAGTCCTCATCTTTAGATTATGTTTTTTGTTTGTTTCTTTGCTTGTTGAAATTTATTTGTAATCTAAAAAATAAAAAGTTGCTCCCACATGTTCACAGTCATTTATGGGCACAGAGTAATTGAACAATTTGGAATCGCCTGAAGTATATTCCTAGATTAGATATACAAGGCAGTGGACTTCCTTCTTCTTTCAGTTATCTTATGACAAACAAGTATCCTTTCGGAGTTATGTAAGTGCCGCATTTTGCTTTTTGTGATGACTTTGCTTTTTAGTATGACCCCATTATAGTGCTGAAGTATGTTGGTATTCCAGTGTGCCATTGGAGAAGATGTGCCTGCTGGGTACTTTCATTCAGAAAAAACGTTATAGTTAATCAACAGTTCTGACATCTCTAGAAACTTCTACTATGCCCTGTGGTACACAGTGAATCCAAGGAAAAGCTGGAAATGTAGCCAAATTTGTAGATTCCTAAAATGGCATCCAATAAAGAAGATTCTGGGGGGACTGTTGTGAGGTTTACATTGAAAGAAATTCATGACAGGTGATCCAGGAGCAAGGAAATGTTATAAACTCTTCTTAGATATTGTTCCATTGTTTTAAAAATACTTCACATAATTTTTTATAAGAAGTGTATGTAAAATTAAACATTAGTATTCAGAAATATGCACAGATTACTCTTACTTGTTGATTAAGTGTTGTGACCAGAAGTTCAAAGAAAAGTAGCTCTGTATTTTATTTCCATCAGGAGCAATGGTGATCTCTATTTGCTATTTAGTGTTCATGACAACCTTATTGAACATTACTACTGACTGCAAGAATGTAATTTCAAAGGACCTTACTTTTTGTCATTATTGTATTATAGTGTCCTTTTCTCTATTGCTAGCTAATATAAATTGTAACTTTTTATTGACTCTGATAACTGCAATAGATACTTATTCCTTGTGATTTTTTAAAAAATGATTTATCCTTATTTATTTAAAGGGTTTGGACAAAGTTATTGATAGATGAGTCTTAGGCACAATATTCCAAACACCAATCCTATCACCAGTGTTTGCATGGTCCCTCCTCTTCACTGCCTTTACCCCACCCCACCTGCACCTCTCATACACACCTTGACAGGTACATTTCAAAGTTTTGGTGGTTGTAGTTTAGATCTCATGTTTTCAACATTGTTGAGACTGTGCTTTCATTATGTTGCTATTGTGGTTTTGATGAGCGTTTATTTTGGTATGAGAAATATAGAACCTCTTTTGTGTTTTAGAGTCATCCTTGGTCTTTTTGGTTATGTTCTTTGTGCTTTCTCTTTTTCCTTTTTCTTCTTGATTCTTCTTGATTTGTAGTGTAGTAGATCTTTATATATTACAAAAAATCACATTTCCCATGCTGTGAGTTATAAATATTTCCATTTTAAGAATCATCTAAATGCTTGTCCTCATGTGTCAGAAAAAAAATGCTATAAAAAATGTAACCAAAATATATCAGTCATATGGGTGCTGTTTTAACTTGGGGGCTGGAGGGAATTCCCAGATGATGTTCAGGAAGTGCAGGGGCCTCTGCTTGTGATTCTCAGTAAGTCACCGCAGTGGCTCAATGCAAGGGCCCTGTGGTATCAGGAAAGTATTTGGCTTGTGCTCAGGGAGCATTTATGCTGGGGATGTAATGAAGATGGCCAAATTCAAGGCATGAGCCTTAATCTCTGTACTTCTCTACAGCCCCTGGGTGCTTTTAAAAAGGTTAAATTTTTTTCGTTAGCATGAGTGTGTGTGTGTGTGTGTGTGTGTGTGTGTGTGTGTGTGTGTTTAATAGTTTAATATGGTTACAATAATGTCTGCACCTTCTCACTCCCAAAGTGCCCAAGATCTGTCATGGCTGTACTTATGCCACCATAGTCTGCTTCTTCCAGACTACCCTTCCCAACACTACTGCTTGGTAATTGTTTTGCAATCTAAGGACAAGAGTGTGTTATCATAATACTATCTATTCCCATGTTTCATTATTCTATATACCACAGATGAATGAGATATTAAAAAAAATGTCCTCCCCTGACTCAATTTGTTTAACAAGTTGAAAGTAAACTGCAAGATTCCATTCTTTTTTTGAGGCTGGAGAGATAGTACACTGAGTAGGGCATTTGCTTTGCACGCCACCCCATCTAGATTCCATTCACCACATCCCATATGGATAAACTGAATAGAGAACTTCATTCTAATCATAGAGTTTGGGGAAACACTGGGGCACCCTGCACAAAATCTGGGAACAGGGTCAGGGATCCCCTTCTGTCCCAGGGGATCAGCTGCCAGCGAACGGAGAAAGACACAAGAATCCGGCAAAGTTTCAAAATGCTTAACTAATTACAGGCTCAGGCATACAAATCAGCAATAGGAAAAATCCTGAACTTAGGATTCACAGCTGGGCCCTGACCACGTGTAGGCCAAGATGGCGGTCACCACATGTTAAGGCCCTGCAGAGAGGAGACTGTAAAGTGGAGCCAGCAGAAAGGGGGAAAAGGAGAGAGTGGCCAGAGAGATAACCCATAAAAGAGCAATGAGAGGAAGCAGCCTAGTTTTAAATCACTGCAACTCAGACCTCCCCACATGAAAGGAAAGCCATCAAGGTCAAATGCCCTCAGGTAATTTCTCCCAGGACCTTACCTAGGCCCTTTGAGATGTTAATGTCACCCAGCCAAGATCTGCCTAGGAAATGCCTTTGCAGGGTAGAGAGGTGGGGCTTCTGAGATGAACTGTATCTCAGAATACAGAGGCAAGCATCTGACCAAAAAAATATACTATAGCCAGTTAAATATTTCTCCAAGCCTTCACAAGAGTCTTGTTTTTGCTTTATGGTTGTTTTGTATGTTAGCTTTGAGTTATCAGAGACCCATGCTTGCTTGCTTGCTTGGAGGCAAACAGCATTTCTCTCTGGTCTAATTACTTAGAGATCCAACGTGGCCAGGCAAATATACCAATAAGATCTAACTAGTCCCACGATGATTGTGGCAGCATGAGAGAAAATTTATACCAACGAGTGTAGAATACATGATCAGATGAACTGCCACATTCACACCATCCTCCTCCTACCTACAAAGTGACCTGCAGGAGGCAGCTCCAGGTCAGATGCGGAGGCTCTGAGCAGGTGTACTGCAACAGTTGAGTATAGGCACATATGCCCCCATCTCCTCTCTAGAGTGGTATTCCATTATACATTTCCCATCCTGGAGAAATGGACCACACATCCTTGTTTGGGAGGTGTACTTTGCTTTTTACTTTCTACTCTGGAGAAGTCCATGTTCTCTCAGAAGCACATATCTCTCTCTTCTTTTATTCCTTGAAAAAGCTCTTTTTACTTCATACACACACAGTCATGCAGTATAGAAATTTAATAATGTCTGATCATTGTACCCAGTTTAACTTGATTTGTAAAGCTAAATTTTTGAAAATTTTTAAAAATTTTTTATTTTACAATTACAAAGATATACAATTAAAAAGTTCTTTTTGGGTCTTGGTCGTACAGTGTTCCAGCACCCATCCACCACCAGTGCCCATCTCCCACCCAACGTCCCGGTTCCCTCCCCTCCCCAGCCCTGCTCCTGCGGGTTCTTTATTTCTTCCGTTTCTCTCTCTCTTTTCCTTTCCCTCCAGATTATGGATTACAGAACATCTTAAAGGGTTGTCTGTGTATCCTTTTGCCTCTGTTTAATGCTCAGTTCTAGGTTGTCGTTAGTACCAATTGTTCTTTTCTTTAAACCTGATTTGTTCTTTGTGTTTTCTTTTGTTGGTTGAAAATGTATTTTCTTTAGGTACTCAGTATTTTTAAAGAAAATAATGCAACTTTAAATTCTAATTTTTTGTCCTTAAAAATAAAACACTGTTTCTTGTGTAATTAAATTGGATTCATTTTCATGACAGATTTCTGAGCAGTTGTCTCCTTAAGGGTCATAAGGAGGATTTGCAATTTTATAAGTGCTTTGATTTTCTGTTCAATACCTTTGCATTGCCACTGCTCTAGGGATTGTGTAAGACTTGACTGCCTTTGCTCTCTTAGGCAATTTAGAATATCCCAGAACTTGCTCTAGACTTCAGGATTGTTTAAGTTCAAAGCAGATGTGTGGGGAAGAAAAACATCTGGTGAAGAGAACTTGCTTCATTGCATGATGCTATTTTCTGCACTCTTCAGTGGAGAGTCTGTCGAGCAGGTTGGCAGGTTTGATAATTAATTGGTGAGGGAATGAGCCATGTATCTGAAGAACGCTGCTTTGCACCCTCACTGTTTCTTCTCCACATGTCTGGCAAAGCCTTCAGAGTCTAAGATCACCAATCCCACAGTTGTGTCTCAACTCAAACACTTGTCTTCAGGCTTAATTGGTTCAGAGATATAAACAGATGATGGCCTGACACACAGCAGGCTTAGTGCTGAGCAATGCAGTTTTACTATCAAGGCCTTTTGAAATTTTTTTTGTAGAGAAATTGCATCAAAATTTTTTTATAAATGCCTTTTAAAAATTTAAACTCTTACACTTGATAATTTATACACTTTATACACTTGATAATGACAGCATTTTATGTGTATCTCTGTGTGGGTATAAATTTTGCCCCCAAAATTAACTTTTTATCTATATGTATTGTCAAATTAGAGGAAAATAAAAATGAAAAAACTGGATAAACAACATTCATGATTTCTTAACTCAGATATACTTGTTTCTCTTTTCCTTCATTTGTTGTTCCAGCTGCACTCCCCTCCTTCTCATCTTCTTCCCTTTATACACACACACACACACACACACACACACACAAGTGTGCACTCCCTTCTGATGAACTATTTGAAGACAGAATGGCAAAATCAGGCACCTTTATGCCTAATACATTTATACTTGTTTACGGCCCATGACATTCTTCCAGTGATTACTTGATCACTTGACATCCTGTTATTCGTTGATTTGTTCGAGCAGGCACCAGTTAGGTTTCCATTTGTCCCTATTACATGCCAGTGTAGCCCAGTGGTATCTCCTTGCTCAGGAATACGAAGAGCCTCAAACCATTCGTTTAGGGTCTTGACAAAGAAATCTTATCATCTCATAGGTGGGTGGCCATGTGATCTTTTGACATTCTGTGGGATCTAGTTGGTAACGGCTCTAGTCCAGTGGTCATCTCCAAACTGCATTACATGTCCAGCCCATCTGATTTTTGATGCCTTGGCAAACGAGACAGCATTCCTGACTCTCAATCATGGGTGTAGGTCAGAACTCCAGATTCCTTCTCTCACTTGAGTGAGGCATGATATTCCAAGCATAGCTCTTTCAATTCCTCTCTGGGAGACCCAAATAGCATTCTCATCCTGCTTTCATAGGGCCCAGGTCTCTGAGGCGTATGTTAATGCAGGGAAAATAGTGGAGTCAAAGAGATGTGCCCAGAGTCAGAGGTTCTTTGCCCTTTTAGCTATTTCTTCCATGCCTTTGAAGGTATTCCACGCTTCTCTCTTCCTCCTGTGCAGCTCAGGTTTTAGGTTGTTCATCATGTTGAGTTCTCGACCTAGGTACACATACCTACTGCATTCAGAGATGTTTGTTCCACTGAGAGTGAATGGGGCCTCTGGAACTAGTTCATTTTTCATGAACATTGTTTTGTTGAGATTCAGCTGTAGACCTATCTTTCCACATTATTGGTCGAAGTCAGCCAGCATTTGTGCCGCTTGGCAATGATTGGTGTTATTAGAACGATGTCATCAGCGAAGCAGAGGTGGTATAGTTGCCGACCATCTATCTTCACTCCCATTCCTTCCCATTATAATTGTCTCATGACGTTCTCGAGGGTGGCGCTGAAGAGTTTCAGTGAGATGGTATCACCCTGCCAAACCCCTCTTTTGACATCAATGATCACTTCCTTGTAGAATGGTGAGATCCTGGTGGTGAATCCGTAATACAGCTCACGTAGGATCTTGATGTATTGAGTTTGAACACCCTGTTTGGCTAGGGCTTCAATGACCTCTTCAGTATTAACAGAATCAAAGGCTTTTCTTTAAATCAGTGCAGCATCTTGGAGTCTTACAAAACTCAATGAGCTTGGTTACTGTGTGGATATGGTCTATTGTGCTGAATCCTTTTTTGGAACCCAGCTTGCTTACATGGTTGTCCTTCACCTAAACAGTGAATATTAGACAAAGCAGCTCTTGGGTCTACAAACTCATGAGCTTGGTTACTGTGTGGTATGTTCTATTGTGCTGATCCTTTTGGAACCCAGCTTGCTTGGTTGTCCTTCACCTAATATTCTGCCAATCCTGTTCTGGATGATGAGCATAATATTAGAGTAAAATTAATCAAATAAATACTGATGCAGTCTATTATCTAACTATAGTCCCTTCCAGAATCCCATCACTTGTCATAGTGTATCCCTCTGCCACCTATTTCTGGCTCCGTTCCAGTACTTTGTCTCAGTTTTCTCTTTCAAATGGGAGCTATTGTTCAGCTCTTTTGGTGTATATTGATGTTGAATTTTTTTTAAGAGTTTGAACCATTTATTTAGTATGCTACAACACTAGA
The DNA here is from genome assembly GCA_021461705.1 of Cryptotis parvus. Classification (NCBI taxonomy): domain Eukaryota; kingdom Metazoa; phylum Chordata; class Mammalia; order Eulipotyphla; family Soricidae; genus Cryptotis; species Cryptotis parvus. Next base: position 13,567 of record JAJIBD010015392.1, on the reverse strand, counting down.
TCTATGTGGTATATCTTTGTGACATTCTGATTCTAACTTTTTGGTCCCAGGAGCGCCAGCTTTGTATTGAAGGGTTTGCATGCATATGGTATTGATGAACCCCATTTGGTAATGTTGTTTGGATCATTTGAGTAAGGGAGATTCTATAATAGTTTTCAATAGTGAACTTTATCTTTTCACAAAATTCTTGTTAAGTATAAAGTTCACTATTAAATATTATAATAGACCCTATCTTACTCAAATGATCTGGTACTCTGTAAGTAATCTGTTGCATTTTCAAATTTTCACTCACTCTTTTTTTGCTACTGCAATGGTTTACTGACTATTTTTTCCCATATTTATTGTTTGACGTTGGACCACATGGGAAAGCTTTCTCTTCTCCCCTGTTTATTCCATTGTTTGCATTATCACAGGCTCATCAGTTCTTATTTTAGTCACTAGTATTAGTTAACTGCAATCATTTATTTAATTTCCTACTTACACTGATACAGATTTAGCCTGAAGGGACTCCCTTCAGTTTGACTCTTGGTTTTTTGATACATTCTTATCATTCTTTTAGTACTTCCTTACTTTCTGGTATGATAAGTTATTCCAGATATATTTCATGTTTTTGAGGGTGTCCTAGATAGGCATTTCTTCAAGACAGTCTGGTTCCTTTATACAAATAATGGTGTTAAGAAACCAAGGTATGTGTGTGCATGTTTTATAAAGGAAACTAAGTTATGGAATATTGCATTTACAAAATCATCATGTACTATATGCATTATTGTATGTGCATACCTGACTGAGTTTAATATTACAAGTTTCAAGTTGAAGAACATTCATTTTATATGTAATAAGCTTAAGTTTTGACAAGAAAAATACATTTTTCATTTCACAGTAAATGGCATTACACAGTTTTGAGTACTAAATCATCTTGACATTTATGAAGGAGCAAATGGAAAGTAGGGAACTGAGTATGTTAAATAAAAAGCTATCTTTAACCGTTCTATTAAAAAGCAAAGATTTATTTTCCATCTGTGATCTGAATGCACCTATTTGTGTTCTCTTCCATTGCAGTGGAATTTCTCTGGAGCCATACAACAGAGAGTATGTGTGTTGGATATATGTCAGCCCAGGACGGGAAAGCCAAGGTAAGCGGGAGGACCACAGTATAACCTGAAAACTTTGCAGCTATCACCTGAACGTCAAACTGGCCAAGTTACCAAAAATGAATATTTTCAGCCTTACAAGCAGTAACTCAGTGATCTTTATGAGAATCTAAGAGCAGTTAATGATTTCAAAGAAAAACATCCTTTTAAAATTAGTTAATTAAGTTGCTTTTGATAATGGAGCATGAGGGAATGGGGTGGAGAGGACCGTTTTATTTATTTTTTTATCTTGTTCCACATTTTTTTCTTTTTTGAGTCACATCCCGCGATGCTCAGGGGTTACTCCTGGCTCTTTGCTCAGGAATTACTCCTGGCAGTGCTCAGGGAACCATATGAGATGCTGAGGATTGAACCTGAGTCAGCCACTTGCAAGGCAAACACCCTCCCTACCATGCTATGGCTCCGGCCCCTTGTTCTACTTTTTCTATTGTGAATAATTACGAAAGGAAACTGGACGTTGGATAGAGAATGTGGGAAGAAGCTCAGGGCCTGACAGGGCTGGGTGAGTTTGCAAAAGTGTCCAAGTAAATAAACGAAAACAAGGCAAATAGTACTCAATGCCTGGACTGAATCCTGTGCATGGGAGGGAAGAGTGGACAACATGCTCGCAAGGGTGACTTGCTGTGACCTAGCCGACCCTGACACAGTGTCCTCGTCAGCAGTGTCTGGATGCCACATGCCTGTGGCAGGCATCCTTAAGTGAGTCACAGAAAGACATAGTCACCAGCACTGCACCTCTTCAGTTGCTGACTTCCCTGTGCTTTCAGTGGTTGAACCAGGGAGTAAGGAACTTGGTTTGTGGATTTTATTTTTTACTAGCCTCTTGTTCAGTGAAAGTTTTAAATAGCTGTGGAATATGAAGTTTACTTGGCATTAAAGCTACCTCCCTTGAAAATCTGTGAAATTGGGCAGCCCGTCTTTTTTATAGGTGTTGATTTATTTTACTATCGGAAATAAAAGTAAGGAGACTTCTGATATAAGCTATCTGATATGGGTCGAATCTTGAACCAATTAAGAATACATGTAAGAAAAAGTAGTTTATTGCTATTTATCACTTAATGCCTTTCAAGTCTGATCTGTGTTATCTGACAAATAAGTAACCTTGCAGGGCATCTGTGACTACTGTGTATGGGAGCCTTTCATTTAGATAAGTTGTAGTTTGCATTTATGAAGATATTACTACATTCCCTCTCCCCTATGTGAATATTGTTTTCACATTGTGTTGATAGGCTTATAAGAGAATGCATAATACATGCTTTCTTTCAGAATTTCTTTTGAATTGATGGGAATTATAATTATCCATTTGAGTGGTGAGTTATGGATCCAGAGCAGTAGGACTAATAGAATTTTCTGTGATGATGGAAATGTTTTTTTAACTTATGCTTCTGTTCTGTTGTCCAGTAGGATAGCACCAGCTACATGTTGAGCTCTTGAAATATGAGTAGTAGGCCTGATGAACAGAATTTAAATTGTTTTCCTAATTTAAATTTAAACAGCTACATGTGGCCAGTGGCTACTGTATTAAACAGAAAAGTTTTAAATAATGAAAAATGATTGTTCAAATAATTACTTTTTAGAATGCTCTTTTCTTTCCAAAGTGAAATGGTTCCCACTTATAAAATAAGCCTGATAAGCCACAAGAATTCTTGCATAAGAATGGCTTGAAGCCATTAAACTTCTCTCACCCAAACATATTGACTGTGAGCTACAATTACTTTTTAATAAAAGAATTTCTGTGAGGTGAACTACAGTATCTAAGCCAGTCTGGTGGAGTAAGGTCTCATTATTAAACCAATTGTGTGGAAATGTTCTTGTTATCCCTGCTGGTGGCCTGTGGAAGATACCATACTATTTAACATGAAGTATGGGTTGTAGCGACATAGACAGTCCTGCAGTGAACCCAAAAATTTTGCCTCCAGTTGTGTTGCTTGACATCTGGTGGACGTGGTTTCATATTCTTGGTAAATTCTCAGCTGGTAGTCTTGATTTGGCTTACAGATACAGCTGCTCTTCTTGCCTCACTTGTAAATTATGTTTTTGACCTTCCTTGCAGAGAGTTAATCCCTCTCCCTTTCTTCCTCCTTTGAGCTTGTAGCTACAGATGCTTTCAGAAAAAATGAAAAAGCAAAGAGTCCCAAACACTAATGCTTTGGCTGCTGAATTCTATTCATCTGAAAAACCCCATCTTTTCAGTCCCAACGCCTGGATCTTTATTGTATTGCTAATAAGACAATGTCAGAGATGAGAAGTTATGCTCAAAAAGGAAAAAGGCCTATGACAAAATTTGTCTTCTTTTTAAAAGAATAAGACTGTGGGCCAGAGCGATAGTCCAATGGGTAGGGCATGTGCCGGCCCTGGTTCAATCCTCGGCATCCTATATGGTTCCCCGAGCACTGCCAGGAGTAATTCCTGAGTGCAGAGCCAGGAGTAACCCCAGAGCATCACCGGTAGGACCCAAAAAAGCAAAAAAAAAAAAAAAAAAAAACAGAATAAGACTTTGATCTATTCCCCTGGTTTACTGACTTCTGTGAAAGAATTGTTGAGTTAGTGGCCTATCCATGCAGCCTGATGACAGGTTTCTGAAACATGTTCTCACAGGAAACTGAGCACCGTATAGCAAAAATGATTAAGAGACGAATTTAGTTTCTTAAAAATAATTAAGAAATTGAAAACTCGATTATTTTCTTAATTTAGAAGCTTCTAAAAATTTCTTTTTAATTTCCAAACATTTTCTTCTTTCTGCTTATTACCAAACTAGAAAGAAACTAAAGCCACCTGGTCATTTGAATATTTCATGTAGGCTAGCTGTGTTTAATTCAAGTTAATGCCCTGAATTAAAACTTCCCCCCAAGTCATACTGCTTAGGAAAGGCTGGACAATAATTATTGTTGTAAGCAAAATTCAGATATAATTTGATTTGAGGCAGTATTTTTTCTTAGAAATTTCTTTTTTGTTTCTGAAAGTATGTTTTCTAATTCTCTTCTATAACATACGCTCAAGAGATTTATTTTATTTATTTTGTAAGGAATTAGAATTTATTTAATAAAAATTACTTTATTTGTGATTTTATTTTTAATTAATATTTCATTATACCACTGTGAGATATACAATTACAACGTTGTTCATATTTGGGGGTTTCAATCACATAGTGTTCCAGCACCCCTCCCCTCCACCAGTGCCCATTTCCCACCACCAATGTCCCCAATTCCCTCCCCCTCCCATAGCCTGCCTGTATGGCATGGCAGGTTCTTTATCTTCAAGAGATTTATTTTTATTGAATCAAAATTAGGATATTGATTTCATTGGGATTTGAAGCTAGATTGCCTGTAATCCATAATATACCTAGATAAAAGATAGTCAATGAATAGATTTTACTAAACATCCATTGCACTACTACATAGTACATTGTAGGCTACTACAATAAAAACAGATGTTCAAACTGTAATGGAGCATATTCAGCTAATAAGTGAAACCTAGGTCTTTTTTATATTCTGGAGAAGTCACTTTTAGTAGTAATAGTGGAAAAAACTTATAAAACTCATCCTTGAGGAAAAGCAGACCATTTTATGGTCGTAAAGTTTCTTGTCACAGAGTTCCTTTAATTTCAGGGAAAAATAAATTTATATAATGGAGAAACCAGGCAACAGTTGGACCATGTGATCAAAATTAATATCTTGATTGAAGTGATATTAATGAACATCATGTGCCTTGGATGTGATAACCTGAGAAAGACATAATGTCACACTTGTAGGATTCCATCTGGAATTGCATATCCTGACTCTAAGCATAGGGAAACAGCAGACAGATCCAGAATGAGGAACATTCTAAAAACAGAAAATAAAAGAAACAATAGTCTTGAAAATATTAATGTCATAGAAGACAAAGGATGCAAAAATATTTTAGACCAAGTAATACTTAAGAGTTGTGATAAATAAATGCCATCTTTAATTCTTTATTGGATGCTATATATAAGATGGAGAAAAAATTCTAAATATATTACTAAGCCATTTTATAACACTAGACTATGAGTAGCAAAACTAAATCATTGTTAAATTTATTTTTATAACTATATTGTGTTAAGTAAATATCCCTATTCTTAGGAAACACATTGAAATATCTACTGGTAGGGGAAAATAATATAATATTTTCTCAGTGGTTCAGAAACAAATTGCGAATGATTGATGTATGGAGAGAGGAAGGGTCAGAAGGACAGATGGCAACTTACAGAGTAAATTGATAGGGGCAAAGAGATGCTAAAATGGGTAAGGTGCTTTCCTTACAAGTAAATTGATCCAAATGTTAGCAATGAATAAACCTGAGTAAAGAATTTAGAACTATTTCTTGAGCTTGTCTGCAATTTTTAAATTATTTTCAGATACAAAACTTTAAAAAATTGTTATCCCTTGTTGCTATAGCACATTTTATTTTTTTTTGGTTCTTTTGACCTCACACGTGAAATGTACATGTACTAGAACAAATGTGACACCAGGAAGTTGGAACCCAAGTCCCTCCTCACTCCCCACACACTACTGCCCATGACACTTGGTCTTGATTACTTTATCTCTGTGCACAGGTCTCATTTGTAAAATAAAAAATAAAGGGAACCTTGCTCTTCTTTAAGTCCTTCCTGTGATAAAGGAATGATAGTAAACAAGGAAGCAATACATTTTGCCTGAATATGAGTGAATGGACCCTGCTAAGTTATTAATGTTTTTCCAAGCTGTAAAATTCTGTATTCTAAATTCCAGACTATATGTAAGCAGATATGCTGCCATACAGTTTCCTTTAGGAATTTTGTACTCCCGTGAAGTATCTGTCATGTTTTGTTTTTATATTTATTTATGGAATTAATCTTAATAATGGGACTGGAGTAATAGCACAGCAGGAGAGTGCTTGCCTTGACAGGGCTAACCTGGGTTTAATCCCTCCATCCTATATGGTCCCCTGAGCCTACCACGAGTGGTCCCTGAGCACAGAGCTAGGAGTAATTCCTGAGCACTGCTGGGTGTGCGCCCCCAAACTTAGTAAAGGTCTATTCGAAATGGCTTGCAAAGGTTAAAGTTTTGAGATTTTTTGTATAATTAGCTTAGATTTACATATAAATTGGGAGGTGAATTAAATACTGTTTAAAGGATGAATTTTATCACTACATAATATTTTTTTGTGCTGATGAAAATGTTCTGGAATTGGAGTTGCATGATTTTTCAAATATATCAAAAGTCCTAAATTGAATATGTATTTATAAGATAAATCTATAGAATTAAATACATCAGCTGAGTTTTGTATTACCAAAATAAAGAGGAATGCCATGCAGTTACCTTCGTATCATATGCTCATCTCAACTCCATTCATGCTTTTTTTAAAAACTCTGGATAAAAACTGAAATTAAGTACCTCAGTCTGCTAAAGGTTATTTACCAGAAACTTACAGCAAAAATGTGTTAACTGGCTAAACATTGAACACTTTCTAACATTGAGAACAGGCAAGGCAAAAGGTCACTTCTATTTAGTATTTTATTGGAATTCCTAACAAGTACAATACAGCAAGTTAAAAAATTTATTATGTTGGAAAACAGGAGGTAACAAACTGTAGTTATTCTCAGACAACATGGATGGAATCCAACAGAGGAGCTAGATGAGAAGTCCTCTGAAAACTACAAAATCTTGCTGAGAGAAGTAAAAAGAAAATCTAAACAGAAAAATATGTTCACTAATTTGATGATTTTGAGAAAGTCACTGCAAATTCATGCATAGATTCTAAGCAATTCCAATTAAAATTCCAGCAGATATTTGTAATAAGAAACTAACAATATTATGTGAAGGTTGGACCCAGAACTATAATATATTGGATAAGGCTCTTCCCTTGCACCTGGCCAATTTGGGTTGGATTCCCAGCACCCTATATGGTCCCCCTGAGTCCTGCCAGAAATGATTCTTGAGCAGAGCCAGGAATAAGCCCAGAACACCGAGTGTAACCCCAAAAAAATTCTGTGAAGAGGTCTAGAAAGATAGTATAGGATCTAAGGCACATGACTTGGATGTGACTAAATCCTACTGGGACCCTGACACCATGTGGTCCCCTAGCTACTACCTAACATGATCCTGAAGACCCCGGGGATGGCCCAGGTGGTTATTCCCAGCACAACAGGACCTGAGAAGCATCACATCTTGCACTGAGCTGCTGACCTTCTTGACTGAAAATCACTGGGAGATGATCAGGGTCATTAGTACCAAGAGGGATCCCCCACCTCCCTTCAGCAAAAATATTGTGGAAATATAGAGTAACTAGAATCCCAAAATGTTAACTTTAAAAGGAGATCAAAACTAAAGAACTTAATTTTTTTTTAATTTTGAGACTCACCACAAAACTATTGCTATGAAGGCAATATTCTTTGTTTAAAAAATAATTTTTTAAATGGGAATATACCCTGGGAAGCCAAAAACACACAGCAGAAATATAATCTGCACTTTTATTTTCATAGCAGCACTATTCACAATAGCCAAAACCTGGAAACAGCCAGTATGCCCGAGAACTGATGACTGGATAAAGAAACTGTGGTACATTTACACAATGGAATACTATGCAGCTGTTAGGAAAAATGAAGTTATGAAATTTGCTTATAAATGGATGGACATGGAAAGGATCATGTTGAGTGAAATTAGTCAGAAGGAAAGAGAGAGAAATAGAATGCGGAATTTATTTGCATGACATAAATATATACATACATATTATGACACCAAAATCCAGTGTCAGGCGAAACGTGGATCTGGAGGTCTTACCAAAAGTGGAAATTACTGCAAACGTGTGGGAGTCAGAGGTTAGGTAAGACAGAGAAGGGAACATGTGTGAATAAATGTCGAAAGGGTTAATACCAACCTAAAACTGAGCTTTAAATACAGGCAAAAAATGCACAGGAATGGCCTCTAGGTGTATGTAATGCAACCCACAATGTGTAAGAGAAGGAAAAGAGAGAGAGAGGGAGAGAGAAAAGAGGTAAAGAACCTGCCATTTAGGCAGGCTATGGGAGGGGGGAGGAAATTGGGGACATTGGTGGTGGGAAATGGGCACTGGTGGAGGGCGGAGTGCTAGAACACTATGTGACCTAAATGTCTAAACATGAGAATTGTACATCTCTTGGTGGTATAACACATATTTAAAAAAAAGAAACAATGATCAATGTTGTACAAAGTTATAATAATAACTATTTATGTCTTAATCAAAAGAAGCAATCCCTTTATTTCTATAGTTTCACAGAAATGCTGTGGGGTATTTTTATAATTTTATTTTATAAGTTAGCCAAGTTTAAGTTTATTCTTATTGCTTTTTAATTTATTATTTTACTTAAGTAACTTGGCAATGTTAGCAAACCATTCTATGACCAAAGAGTCATTATTATTGCTTCATCACAATTTGCTGGACCATTTTATCTAATCAGCCCTACCCCTCTTTTGTAACCTCTATTCTGTGTCAGGATCAAAGGATTTATTTACATTGCATGTTGCCTCTGAATATACTGTTTATTTATGTACCACATGTTGTGGATTATTTGTTATTTGTCTTTTTTGACGTATTTCACTTAGTAGGAATCCCTCCAGGTAAAAGCATATTCTAAGAAATAGAAATAATTAATCCTTTCTTTTTTTGTTTGGGCCCAAGCGTTCGGGCTTACATATAGTTTTATAATCAGCGATTTTCCCTGGAGGATAAACCTGAGCCATCCATAGGCAAGGCAAGCAACTGAAACTCTACATGATCTTGATGGACCTCTAGTTTTCTTGTGGGAAGTAGCACTATAACAACTCTTTTTGTATAACTACTAATTTTTTTTGTATAAAAATACCACATCTTTATTCTGTAACCTTAACCTGAAACTTGGGTTGTTTACAAATATTAGTTGCTATAAAATATGTGGCAACTAACAGAGGAGTCCGGAGATCTTTTGAATATTTTTGTGCTCTTTGAAAGATATGAAAGTGTCATAAACTGGATGCTTTGCTAAAAAATTTTAATTTAATTTTAAATTAAATTAATTTTTAATCTTTTAATTATTTTAATTAATTTGAGTCTAATTTTTTAAAAGAATTCACACTTTTTATTTAAATTTTTTAATTTTAAAATTTTTAATTTAATTTTTAAGAAATTATTTTGATTTTTAATTAAATTAATTTAAATCAAATTACATTAATTTAGCTTTTTTAAAATTATTTTTAGTTAATTTAACTCCTAAATTTTTTTTTAATTTCACATTTCTAGAGTTCTACAGATATTACTAAGTAATGTGACCTCTAGAAAATTGACAGTATAACCAGTATTAAATAGGTAACGTTGTAATACTGAGAGTGGAAGAAATTAAAAGATTATTTGTAACTGACATTCAGAAGAAATGTGAGCATTTATAGTGGAAAACAAGTCAAGCGGTATTAAGTTGATATAGCATCTGCAGTTTGGTATATTTTGAGAGAAACTTATTTTTCCTCTTTGGTTGTGACAAATCCTGCTTATTTTTTTTTTTTTTTTTTTTTTTTGCTTTTTGGGTCACACCCGGCAATGCTCAGGGGTTACTCCTGGCTCTGCTCTCAGGAATTACTCCTGGCGGTGCTCGGGGACCATATGGGATGCCGGGATCGAACCTGGGTCGGCACAGGCCTGCCGCGTGCAAGGCAAACGCCCTACCCGCTGGGCTATTGCCCCGGCCCAATCCTGCTTATTTTAAGCTTATAAAATTTAGTATTTGAAAGACTTAAGAAATCAACCTAGATATTTTAGCCAGTTTATAAAATTTAAGCTCTTCCTTTGTCAAGAGTATGTATCACTTGAAAGTAAAATCTTATACAGCTAAATCCATTCCTTCTTATACCTTAAGTAAAAACCAAAAAGCAATATGTTGAATAAGCAATGTCAGACCCAAAAGACTCCTTGGTAGATTATTCATTTACATGAGGTTCAAGAATTAGTAGGACTATAATATAGTGAAGAGGAGGTTACAGTGTTCAAGGGAATTTGGAGATATGAAAAGAAATGTTCTACAAAAATGTTCTACAAAATTTTTTGTTGCTGTTTTGGGACAACACCCAGTGGTTTGGTGGTGTTCAAGGCTTCCCCTCTTGGAGAACCATGTGCAGTGCTAAGGATCACACACGTGGCTACATGTGAAACATGAGCTCTGCCTGCTCTGCTGTCTCTTCAGCCCCAACACGGAGATTTTTATATTTAGGTTTGGTTTCATGTCTGGAAGTCACCAAACTCTTTGCTTAAAGCATTTGCATAGCATTTATACATTTTACTATATTTTGGTCAAATTTTTGTTTTTCAAATAACCCTTTGGAAAAGATAACAGCTATCTATAAAGGTTCACTGTGGGGCCATCTGTAAGGTCCCATGTAGAATAATGTTAATCTTGATTTTTTTTTAATACTGGAGTCCCTACTTTATAATCTGGGGCAGGTTGCAACTTTGGTCCTTAATTTCCTTTTGTGAAGTGGGTATACCACTTTAGTGGAAGTGATTCTTTCATAACATTCTGAGTATTAAATAACAAGCTAAACTACATACAATGGATATTGTATTAATTTTAATGACAGGGATGATGATGGTGGAATGGGTACAGCTCCAGAACCTCATTTCCGCTATAATTCTGTTCCCTCAAATACCATTGTATTGACTATGATAGAAAAATTCCTCTTGGATTTTGACAGTGTCTTCATTTGGAGATGTTAGTAATAATTACATTTAGCAAAGTATGATCTAAATTTGTAAATATAAACAAACTTCTGAAAGAAAAATATTTGAAACTGTTAAGAATGGGTTGCAGGCCACCAAACCTTCAATCCAGTCTGATATGGGGTTTATGGAGCCCTTTTAAGAATCCTCTGTTTGCTTTACAGAGTCTGACTTTACTTGATAGCTTTATGAACTTAGGGTTTTATTTTGTATTTTTAATGAAAACCGAAGCCTGAAGCCTTTTTGATGAGCTCATATATCTGAACTTATATATGTTTGAGGGGGAAATACTGCTTAGTAACTAGTAAATAAATAAAATAAATTTATGTTTTATTTTCCTTTTTGGTTTTTGGGGGTACACCTGGTGATCTTCAAAGTTTAATCTTGGTTCTGTGCTTGGAGTTCACATCTAGCAGGGACTGGGAGAGTACATGAGATGCAGGGATCAAACCTGGACCAACTGCATGTAAGACATAAGCTTTAACCCACGATACTATCTCAAATGAGTGAATTCTTTTTTTTTTTTCTTTTTGGGTCACACCCAGCAATGCTCAGGGATTTCTCCTGGCTCTGCACTCAGGAATTACTCCTGGCGGTGCTTGGGGGACCATATGGGATCCTGGGGATCGAACCCGGGTCGGCATGGGCGGCCGCGTGCAAGGCAAACGCCCCTACCCGGCTTGGCTATCACTCCGGCCCCTAATGAGTGAATTCTTTGGGACAGTGGTGGAAGGTTTTGAGCAGTATGATGGGATGGAGTATCAGTAACTTTGTATACAGAAAACATAAACATTAAAGCTATTGTAAATCATGTTACCACAATAATAGCTTAAAAATGATCAATTAGGGGCCGGAGCGATAGCCCAGCGGTAGGGGTGTTTCCTTGCCCGCACGCGGCCGGCCTGTGCCGGCCTAGGTTCGATTCCCGGCATCCCATATGGTCCCCCGAGCACCGCCAGGAGTAATTCCTGAGTGCAGAGCCAGGGGTAACCCCTGAGCATTGCCGGGTGTGACCCAAAAAGCAAAAAAAAAAAAAAAATGATCAATTAAATGTCTGTATGTTGGGGTGGAAGGGGTACTAGTGATTGAATCCAGAACCTCACACCTATAAGGCAAGTGCTCCAGCACTGACCTATACCCACAGCCTAAATATATTTTTGATTTTATAAATTAATGTCTTTAGTCTGAGCCTTGATCATGTAGGAAATATTCATGAATGCCACTAAGCATGGAATTGTGGAGCCCTCTTTGGTTGTATTGACCATGAATTTCTTCAAAGAATTCTAGACTGGTTACTTTATCTCTGTGCACAGTTACTAAGTGAATTTATTTTACCACTTTGGATTTATCAAGAACCACGGAATTGCAAGTTGACCTTAAACAAAACCATATTTTATCTTGTTTTGATAATCTAGTCCCTATGTCACCCAACAGCAAAAAGAGTGTGATCCTTGGCAAGAAGTCAACTGTCTTAGGGTGGTAGATTAGGCATTGACAACAAGATATGACCTAAGAAAACATCCCAGACAGTTAAATTTGGCAAATGTACTTAAGGAACTCAAGGAAGAATTTGTAAGCAGTTTTTTAAGTTTGCTCAGAATTTCAAATTTAGAAAAATTGCATTTTTTTCCCATGCTCTCAGGACAGCTAGGAGGATTCCATTGGTTCTATTTAGAACTCCTTTAAACAAACAGGAGATTGTAGAAGATGGAATATGTGAAAAACAAACTTTAAACACAAATTTCTTCAATGAGTTTATTTATAAGATTAGATAGCAATTGAATTTTATATTTAACTTATATAAATTAATGTATTTTAATTTATATAAATTAATTTCTATTATTTAAATTAATATAAATTAATTTCTATTAATTTTATATTTAAGTTAATTTATATTTTTAAGATTAATATATGATTAATTTTATATAAATATTTGTGAACATAAACATATCTATTACTGGGATTTGTAACCTCTTGTTTTCTGGCTAGAGCAACATGAAGAATGATAGAAAATAAAAATTAAATACAGCATTGGTTTCTTCTACATAGTTACATAGCATTGGTCTTCACTATTCATGTGAGGTATAAATTTAATATGTGTATCACTTTATTACCTTATTGCCTAACATTTTAGTCAAATATGCACCTTCTCAAAGAAGACATGTGTTTGCTATTGCCTACAAGACACTTAACCATAGCATGTAACTGAGATAAGTGCTCTTAAAATTAATTACCCACACTGAGTAAGCAATGATTTAGGAATTGTATTTTTTTTGTTTGGGGAGTGCACTCTGGCCCCCTCAGATTGGCTACTCTAACTCATGCTTTCAATGAGCCCTGGCAATGCCAGGGGTCTGCTGTGCCAGGGTTAAATTCGGGGCTCCCACTCCAGCCTTTTGAGTCTTCTCCCTGGGTCTGGAATAGTGTTTTCTTTCCGTTGAAGAGTGGTAGACAGAGAATAAAAGGAAACAAAATGTTTTGCATTTCAAAACAGAAAAGGCTATGATCTTGATTATGTCTTCTTATTTTGTGCTAACGTTCTTTTAAAAGAGATATTTATTTTGTGATTATAGATTCTTAGGATTGCACACTGCTTTTTATAGTATAAGAATTTTTATGGACATTGTTGTATTAAATAGGTGAATAATAGAGGCTGAATCAACTCTATGCATTCAATGCAGAGAAGCTAATGGCTT
>JAJIBD010015391.1:0-18842 GCA_021461705.1 Cryptotis parvus | reverse complement strand
GGCTGAAACCACCCAGGAGGGGCTCAAAGCTGTGGGTGCCACTGGGAGCACTTTCCGTGTGGGTGCTAAAGAAAGTTTGATTTTATTTTTCTTTTTGGGTGTCACACCCGGTAATGCTCAGGGGTTACTCCTGGCTCTGCACTCAGGAATTACTCCTGGCGGTGCTCAGGGGACCATATGGGATGCCGGGGATCGAACCCGGGTCGCTGCGTGCAAGACAAATGCCCTCCCCGCTGGGCTATCACTCCGGCCCAAGAAAGTTTGATTTCTAGGGCCGCACTGGTGATTATTTTTCTGGGCCATAGGGCTGAGAGAGATGGTTCGGGTTAAAGCACTTGGCTTGCATGCAGCTGACTCCTGTTCAATGCGCAGCACATGTAGCGTCCTGGAGCACAGAGCCAGGAATTGGCCCTGAGCACCCCAGGGGGTGACTCCAGAGCTCCTCCTGAACCCCAGAGAAGGGCCAGCCCAGCATTGCAGTCCCAGCCAGCCTCTATGGAGAGGGCAGCTCTCCCTGCATTCAGGACCTGCACTTTCCTCGTCTGTGAGCCATGAGGGTTTTTTTTTTTGCTTGGTTTTTGGTTTTGGGCCACACCCAGTGGTGCTCAGGTTTTACCTCTGGTGAACTTAGGACCATATGGGATACCTAGAATCAGACCCGGTGGGCTGCGTGCAAGGCAATGTCCTACCCACTGTACTATCCCTCCGGGTTCATTTTGTTGGTTTATTTTTGAGTTTGGGGGCCATACCTGGTGGCTATCGGGTCTTAGTCCTGTCTCTGTGCTCAGGTATCACTCCTGGCGGGGCTGGGCATTGAGCCGGGGCTGACCCTCGTGGACAGTGCTGGTCCTTCCCTGCTCTACCATCTCTCCAGCCCCAGAATTTTTTTTCAGTTTTTGGGTCACCTGGCAACGCTCAGGTATTACTTCCCTGGCTCTGCACTCAAGAATTACTCTTGGCGGTGCTCGGGGACCATATGGGATGCTGGGGATCGAACCCAGGTCAGCCGCATACAAGGCAAACGCCCTACCCACTGTGCTGCGGCCCTCCCAGATTTTTCTTTTTAACCATTGAGGCTTAGAGAGCTCAAGTGATCACACAGAGCCCAGATTAGAACCAGGGCTCCTCAGTGCCAGGTGAACTGACCCTGAACTGGACACCTCAGTGGCCCGTCCTGCTCAGGGTGATCTGTGGGATAGCGCCAGGAGCCAAGAAACCAGGGTTTAATTCCAGGCGGTTCACCCACCAGATTTTTTCAGGGGCCAATGGGTGGGGTGCTGAGACACACCCCAGGGTGCTCAGATACTGGCTCTCTGCTCCTGCCTCCCAGGGGTGCCTAGGGAGCCCTGCAGGGCTGGGCCGCGGGGCAAGTGTCAGCTGCTTGCAGTGAGCACCTTACGCCTTGCACCCGTCTGGGCGGCCAGCTAGCAAAGCTTTAGTTAAGTATCTGCGATGTCCCAGCTCTGTCCTGGGAACAGTGTCACCACACTCATGAACAACCTGCAGTGCCTGAGCACATGGCGGGAGCCTGGGGTTAGGTCCTCTGAGCACTGAGCCAGGAATAGCCCCGAACACTGTGGCCCCAAATCAGAATGTAAAAAAGACACTGTAGAAAAAGAAAAGGGAAAACAAGACAGACCAGTTATTTCATGAACCCTCCACCATACGTTCAGATTTTGCCATATACATTGGGGGATATACCAGACCTTCTCTATAACTCTCAAACTCCGGTTTCATTCCAACTCCTGACAACTCCATGTATTTTATTTATTTATTTATTTATTTATTTATTTTTTTTGCTTTTTGGGCCACACCTGGCAATGCTCAGGGGCTACTCCTGGCTCTGCACTCAGGAATCACTCCTGGTGGTGCTCAGGCGACCATATGGGATGCCGGGATCGAACCCGGGCGGCATGGGCTGGCGGCGTGCAAGGCAAACGCCCTACCCGCTGGGCTATCGCTCCGGCCCTGACAACTCCATGTAATGGGTACTTTCGTCGACTCCACTTTTGAGAGAATGAAGGCACAGAGAGGTTGCGTTTTTCCCAGGGTCACACAGCTAACATGAGGCAGCACGGGCACTGCACCAGGGCCACCTGACCTAGAGTCTGTTCCTAACTGCTACTATTTATTGCCTTTTGATTGCCTAGAGGTGCTTGAGGGACCTATAGGGAGCAGGGGATCGAACCCACGTTAGATGTGTACAAGGCAAGTGCCCTACCCACTGATCTGTCTGGCCCCTAGATTACGTTCTTTTTATGTTTTTTTTTAAGCTTTTTGAGTCACACCCAGCGATGTTCAGGGTTTGCTCCTGGCTCTGCACTCAGGAATTACTCCTGGTGGTGCTCAGGGGACCATATGGGATGCCGGGGATCGAACCCCAGTTGGCCCTGTGCAAGGCAAACACCCTACCCGCTGTGCTATTGTTCCATCCCCAAACATTCTTACATTTTACTATTCTACAGTCTGGTTTAAGCATAACCTTAGCAAAAAAAAGAAAAAAAAAAGACTTGGATTCAGGTTTGTCGTGATAATAGCAGCAGGGCCGGTGTTTGCCTTGCCCGCAGCCTATCTGGGTTTGATCCCCAGCAATCCATATGGCCCCTGAGCCCCAACAAGAGTGATCCCTGAGCACAGAGCCAGAAGTAAGCCCTAAATACTGCTGGGGTGGCCTGAAAAACAAACAAACAATTCACTTGGATTATGAGAGCTTCTGTTTCCAAATCGGCATAGTAGGAATAATGCAACTAGCAGCTCCAAAGGAGCGAGCGGTGGGGGCCGGAGCGACAGCACAGCGGGGAGGGCGTTTGCCTTGCATGTGGCTGACCCGGGTTGATCCCCGACATCCCATATGGTCCCCCGAGTACCACCAGGAGTAACCCCTGAGTATCGCCCAGTGTGACCCAAAAAGAGAAAGACAGACAGACAGACAGACAGAAACAGACTGCTGGGCATTGCAGACCACTGTACCCACATAGGGGCAAATGTCCTCCTCTTCTCCACACTCTGCCTCTCATCCCCAGATCTGCCCGTCCAGAGGGGCCACCCCCTGCCCCCTGCCCATGTTCATGCGGAATCCAACAGTTCCACGTCCATTTGGCTAAGGTGGAAGAAGCCAGATTTCACCACAGTGAAGATCGTCAACTACACAGTTCGCTTCAGCCCCTGGGGGCTCCGGAACGCCTCTCTGGTCACCTACTACACCAGGTGGGTCGGAGCGGGGCCCTGGGGGCCAAACAGAGGGCTGGTGACCTAACTCGGGGACAGCGCCCTCCCATCTGGCCCTGGACCCATGCTTCTGGGAACAGGATGCAGGACTGCCCCAGGCTGGTCAGATGGGGCAGACCGCTGCTCTCTGGAGCTGCTGGTCAGATGGGGGAGGCAGCTGCTCAGGGAGCTGCTGGTCAGATGGAGGAGGCAGCTGCTCTGAGGAGCTGCAGGTCAGGATTGGGGGAGGCAGCTGCTGGTCAGATGGGGGAGGGAGCTGCTCGGGGAGCTGCTGGTCAGATGGGGGAGGCAGCTGCTCTGAGGAGCTGCAGGTCAGATTGGGGGAGGCAGCTGTTGGTCAGATGGGGGGAGGCAGCTGCTCGGGGAGCTGCTGGTCAGATGGGGGAGGCAGCTGCTCGGGGAGCTGCTGGTCAGATGGAGGAGGCAGCTTCTCTGAGGAGCTGCAGGTCAGATTGGGGAGGCAGCTGCTGGTCAGATGGGGAGGCAGCTGCTCGGGGAGCAGCTGCTGGCTTGGCAGAGGAAGTGAAGTGTAAAACGCACCTGACTGATAAAGTGAGACTTCAGTCCTGGCGACGGTGCCCCGGGCCGATGGTGTGGGTGGAGGACGACCTGCAGGAATCCTGGTTTCCTTGGAGGAGGGGCCCGGCCCTGGGAACTGGTCAGTGAGCTGGGGTCCAGGTCCTCCCATGCCCGGGGAGGGTGTGGCGGGAGGAGCAGTGGGGAGCAGTGCCTGGTCCTCGGCAGCTCTGGAGAAGACATCCTCATCGGCGGGCTCAAGCCCTTCACCAAGTACGAGTTTGCGATCCAGTCCCATGGGGTGGACATGGAGCGGGCCCTTCGGCTCCGTGGTGGAGGCGCTCAACCCTGCCAGACCGTGAGTGGCCACTGGCCATTTGTGGGGCGGTGGGGTGTGTTAGAGAGCCCCAGACATATCCCACCCTGGGGTCTAGCCACAACTGTTGAGGGGGCCAGTGGGGTCCCCGTCTGACCCGGTCATTTGCCCACTCTTAGATTTCATCATTTGTAGGGCCGGAGCGATAGCCCAGCGGGTAGGGCGTTTGCCTTGTACGCGGCTGGCCCGTGCCGGCCCGGTTCGATCCCCGGCATCCCATATGGTCCCCCCGAGCACCGCCAGGAGTAATTCCTGAGTGCAGAGCCAGGAGAAACCTCTGAGCATTGCCGGGTGTGACCCAAAAAAGCAAAAAACAAACAAACAAAAAAACAAAAAAAAAAAAAGATTTCATCATTTGTTGAGAGAGACTGGGGTGGGCAGGCAAGAGTGAGTCGAGACTGTGTTTCTGCATGTGACCAGCCAGGTTCCATCCCCAGCATCCCATAGGATCTCCTGAGCCCCACCAGGAGTGAACACAGAGTCGGGAGTAACCCCTGAGCATCACCCCAAAAAAGAGGGAGCGGAGAGATAGTGCAGGGGTTAAGGCCCTTCCCTGGTGCAGCTAAATGCCGGTCCAATCCCAGCACTGCCTCTGGTCCCAGAGCACTGCCAGGAGTCACTGTGGGGGCGGAGCAGTAGCACAACGGGTAGGGTGCCTGCCTTGCCGTGGCTGCTCTGCCACTGACCTGGGTTCGATCCCCGACATCCCGTTTGGTCCCCTGAGCACCGCCAGGAGTAATTCCTGAGTGCAGAGCCAGGAGTAATCCCTGAGCATTGCCGGTGTGACCCAAAAAGCCAAAAAAAAAAAAAAAAAAAGGAGTCACCCCCAGGACCAGACCCAGAGCAGACCCTGAGCACTGCTGGGTGTGACCAGGACTCAGGCAGAGCTCAGCGTGGAGCACGTGTCTCCCCATCCATTTCCCACACCACACACAAGTATACAAGTAAGACACACTCTCCCTCTCCTCTCCCTCTCTTCCTCTCTCTGTCTCTGTCTGTCTGTCTCTCTCTCTCTCTCCCCTCACTGCGAGGAGGCGCCTGTTGCTCTTGCAAGTTTTTGCCTCTGACTCTGCAAGTGGCGTTTCACAACCAGTGAACTCTCCCTCTCCCCGCCAGCTGCTCTTCCTCGTCCTTCCCTGGATACAGACTTTGGGGCCCAGGATCCAAAATAGATTGCAGGGGGTGAAGCCATAGCACAGCGGGAGGGTGTTTGCCTTGCATGTGGCTGACCCGGGTTCGATCCCGGCATCCCACATGGTCCCCTGAGCACCACCAGGAGTAATTCCTGAGCATCTCGGGGTGTGACCCAAAAAGCAAAACAAGATAAATAAATATAATCATCATCATCATCATCAAAAAGACAAAGAGCCACATTGGCCCCACGCAGACCAGAGCCCTACACCTCTCTGGCGGCACAAGGCTCCGCAGTTCCTAGGAGAGCAGGCAGCACCTCACCTTTGCAAGTTTGGGCGCAGGAGGGCCGTGGTGGTGCCCCCATGTGGCGCTTCCTGAGGGGCAGAGGGTGGCTGTGTCTGCCCCTCCCACTCCTCTCCTCCCCCCCCTGCACCCCAGGCCCCTCCACACCCCCTCCGACCTGCGCCTGAGCTCCCTGACGCCGTCCACGGTCCGGCTGCACTGGTGCCCCCCACGGAGCCCAACGGGAGATCGTGGAGTACCTGATCCTGTACAGCAGGAACCACAGCCAGCCGGAGCACCAGTGGACCCTGCTCACCACCCCACGGTGCGCCCGCCGCCGCTCCTGGGACCCCGAGGACGAGGCGCTGCCTGCAGAGGGTGGGGTGTCTCTGCCCACCTTTCGCCCGACACCCCGTCTCCGCCCCCAAATCTGCAGGCAACATCTTCAGTGCAGAGGTGCAGGGCCTGGAGAGCGACACCAGGTACTTTTTCAAGATGGGAGCGCGCACCGAGGTGGGGCCCGGGCCTTCTCGGGCCTGCGGGGACGTCATCACGCTCCAGGAGAAGCCGGCAGGTACCAGGGCCCAAGGTGGGCAGGCAGCCCCCCGCTCCCCCGCACCCTCTGGAGCCGCAGGGAGAATGCAGGGCCTGAGCCGACAGGGGCAAGTGCTCTGCTGGCCGCCCGGGCTGGACTGGAATTGTTGCCCCCGGTTCAGTGCGGTTGAGCCCTGGGTGGGCTTGGAAATGAGTTTCTTTGGGGGAATTGCTTCGCTCCCCAGGCTTGGGGTGCTGTGATTTACGGATGGCTCCCGAAGTGCAATACTCAGCCCTTTCTGAAAGGAAAGTCCAGCTTTTTAGGGCGCACAAGCCCAGCCAAGCCCCCCCAGCAGGGATCTCTGGAAGCAGGCCCAGAGCTTGGCAGGGGTTCTTCTGTGTTTTAGTTGTTGCTTTGGGGAACTCACCGGCCAGTGCTCAGAGCTGGAGGCCTTGCGGGCTGGGCCTGGGGGTGCACAGCCTGCCCTAGCCCCCTGGCTCTGTCCCCGCCCTGCCCTAGCGAAAGGCCCACTGGGTGGGGGCCACCGCTTCAGGGAGCAGGGAGGGACTGAAGGGGTCTGTCCAGGCCTCGCAGCGGACCTGGAGAGTCCCCGTGACTCAGGGCAGGGCTACCCCGAGGACGCAGCAGCCCTGAGCCTGGCCAGCCTTGACGTGCCCCGCCCGCCTCCTCCCAGACTCGCTGGACGTGCACTCGGTGACCGGCATCATCGTGGGCGTGTGTCTGGGCCTCCTCTGCCTCCCTGGCCTGCGTGTGTGGCCGGCCTGCGCCGCCCCCCGCAGGTGTGCCCCGCAGCGGGTGGCCAGATGGGAGAACTTTCCAGAAGGGCTGCCCAGAGCGCCCAGGCTTGCCCCAGGCGCACCGGGAGCCTCGGGTGGCTATTTACACGCATGAAGAAACCGGGGTGCACACTCCGTGCCCCTGAGCGCGGGCGTCCTCTGTGGCCGGGAAAGAGGACCCCCGAGTCTGGGTTTCCTGGGTGGAGGGGGTTCCCTGGGCCTGCTGTAGCGGTCCCGGCTGTTTCTCTGATTGCACAGATGGGGATCCAGAGGCGGGCAGGTGCTGCGGGGACATGGCTGGACGGGCTGCCCGCCCCGCTCCTGACCACCGCGCTCGCCCGCCTGCCCTTGCAGGGAGGCCCTCCCAGGCCTGTCCACCGCCACCGCTGGGAACTCTGCGCTGTACTCGCGGGCCCGGCTCGGCCCTCCCAGTCCCCCGGCTGCTCATGAACTGGAGTCGCTGGTGCATCCCCGTCCGCAGGAATGGTCCCCTCCGCCCTCAGACATCGAGGACCGAGCCGAAGTGCACAGCCTGATGGGGGTGGCGTTTCCGATGGCGGCGTCCGCGGCCACGCCAAGAGGAAGGTGAGCCTGGGGCGGGTGGGGCCGCTCCCCTCGCGCTGCTCGCCCGGGGCCGGCAGAGGGCAGCAGAGCACAGCCTGGGCAGCGTCGGGGGCAGGGGCTGGGTTGCCGTCACCCCGTGGAGAGTGGCCTCGCGAGTCAGTCTCCTACAGTGGGGGGACAGAGATTGCTCCTCCCTATCGGGGGTCCCCAAGCTGGGCTGCAGCCCTGCATGCTGCGGTGCGGACTCTTCGCAGACCCCTGCCTTGCCCACGCTGCCCGGGGACCGTGGCTCTCCAGAGCGTGCAGCCTTCTTGCAGGAGGCCGTCTGCACCCCACAGTGCCCCTCACCGCCTCCCTTCGTGCAGTCTATAGAGGGAGAGGCAGAGGGAAGGACCTGGGAGCCCACCCGAGCCCCCAGCCCGCCCCAGCGCCCCTTCTCGCTCTCCCCACGCAGATCTCATGGACTCAGCCCGGAGGGCCGAGCTGGCCAGGTGCCTGCACGGGCTGTGAGCTGCCCCAGGCAGGCCCCCATGCCAGCCTTGACGCGGGCGCTGCTGCCCCCTGCGGGCACCGGGCAGACTCTCCTGCTGCAGGCACTGGTGTACGACGCCATCAAGGTCAGGCCAAATCTGTCGCCTGGGCTGGGACTGGACCCTCGGGAGCCTCGCTCAGGGCGGGGTGGCCGGTCTCCCAGAAGGGGTCTCGTTGCTTCAGTTATCCCCCAGCATCACAGGCTTGGGGCGTTCTGTTCCGTTCCTTCCACTGTGGCTCTGGTCCAGTTCTCGCCCCCCTGATGCCGCCTTTTCTCTGCTCTGACCAGGGCAATGGCCGCAAGAAGGCGCCCCCGGCCTGCAGGAACCAGGTGGAGGCAGAGGTCATCGTCCACTCTGGCTTCAGTGCCTCGGAAGGGAGCCCTGAGCTCCCCGTCCGGACACGGACCCTGCTGACCCCCCGTCCACCAGATGCTGCGGCCCTAGCCCCGGGCCTCGTGGATATGGGGCCAGCAGCAGCGTGGGCTGGACCGGGAGCCGGGAGGGTGTGAAGTGGCGCAGCCTGGGGCCCGACAGACTCAGCTGCCTGCCCGAGGCCCCTACGCGGTCCCCAGCCTGGCGAGTTGCAGGAGGAGCCCCCCAGGAGCAGCTGTCCACCCAGGGCCCTCGGCCCACCTGGGGCCGCCTTCTCCTCCTCTGCTTAGCGCCCCAGGGGGTGCCGTGGGGCGGACTGATTGGATGTGACAGGCGTGGCCATGCGTGCACACACATGCGACATGTGTGAACACACGTGTGCCTACAGAGGCCAACCACCATCAAGCCACTTGGGGGCTTCTGCTGGGGAAGGGCTGGTGGGCACCCCTGCTCCGGGAGTGTGAGAGCCCCCGCTCACAGCTGAGAAACGTGGGCCCTGCCCCCAGCCCTGAAGACCCTCCCCAGACCCCACCCTTTATTACACACTCTGAGAGTGTCTCCGATGCCCTGTCTGACAGACAGCCTGCCCCAGCCCGGCCAGCCACAGAGCGCATTCTGACTGTCCCCCTCACTGCCCCGTCCCCGCTGCCCAGCCCGTCTGTCCAGGGGGTGGCCTGGCTCCCCGTCATTTTGTAACTTGGGAAGTGCCTGGTTTTGGAAAGCTCCGCCCCGCGCTCCGCCCCCTCCACCCAGCCTTTCGCATGCGCTTCTCCTGCCTGGCTTCGTCTCTGCACTGCTCCCCGGACAACATGGCTACCTCATGTCTGCTTCGAGGGCCATAGCGTGACCCCGTGTCCGCCTTCATCCCCCACCCCCTCTTCTCTCTGTGCCTCCACACCCCACCCCAGGCCACCCCGCGCCCCCTGCTAGCTTCCCTGGCCTCTCCCCTCCCTGACGCTGAGATGGGGGGGCTTCTCCTTGGAGGGGATGCATTGAACCTCCACTGCGGCATTCTGCGTCTGGGAAAGGAAGCTGTCACCCAGGGAAGGGCCCAGGAGATAGGAACCTCCCCCTCTGGAGGGGCCTGCCCTGCAGGGCGCCTCCAACCGTGTTCCTGGCCGCGACACAGCACCCTGGCCGTGAGCAACGGGTGGGGCTGTTCCTTGGGCTTGGGTTTTGGGTTTTGAGTCAGTCCTGAAGTTGACCTGCCATCCAGGGGCCAGCCGGTCTCCTGGGCCCAGACATAGTGTCACGGGTCTGAGTTTGCACCCCGTCCCCTACGGGACTTCTTCTTTCCTCCTGACACACAGCTTTGTTTTGGTTCTGGTTTCCTTACCGTGACTGGCACATTGAGAGTTAACTCCGGCTTTCTGGGCCACGTAAGAAACAGCCGGTCAGTCCTTCACTTTATTATTATTATTATTATTTTTTATGGTGAATGTCTCTTGGAGGAGTTGCCGCTTCCTCGGACCCTTTCTGCTTCTGTTTATTACACGCGAGTCACTCCCATTTGACACGTCTGCCCTAGTTCCGCCCCCTCCCCTCCCAGAGGCTGTGATCACACTAAAGATTATTAATGTGGGTTTTGTAGCTCGTTAAGGACGGGATTGTCACCGCACTTTCTGCAGCATTCAGTGTACCCACGTATAGGTTTCAGCGTTGCTCTGAAGGTCAAAAGCCTCATTCTATTTTGTTTGATTTTTTTTTTTCCTAAAGGAGGAAAAAAAACTGTCCTGAATCAAATGGCTGTTTTAACAGTAGGCGCTTAGCGTTACCCCGCATAGTCATTTTTCATGCTCTTGTTTAACAGGCACCGAGGCTCTGGTTTAAATTAAATAGCTGCAAATGAGACAATTTATAACCCATTAGGTTGGGTGGAAAATTGTTTCTCAAAAGCAAATAAGTAATAAATCTGGTATCTGCCTATAACTCACAGTTGATAAGAAAGTGGCCATTACTTACTAGCATTATATATGATTTGGGCTCCGGTAATTTGGAAGTGTTGGGTTTGTGTCTCCCTAGCAGTATTTTTATTAGCAAAGAGTCTATTGGCCTTTTACAGGGTCCTAATCCCATTGTCGCCTACCATTGATGCCTTACGTTTTGCGTCTCACTTTTTAAACCTCCCTTTCTTGATGCATGGCAAATGTAACCCGTATCTGTTCATTTATTTGTATTTAGCTGATGCCATATTATTTCATTCTTTTCCCGCGTTTGTTCTCCTTACAAATATGCTTTTCTTTAGTATTAAGCCAAGGCATTGATCATGTATCTGTTCCTATAATGAAATAATAAACCGTTTTCCAAAAAATCTGTGGAATTCTGTTTGGGATCGGTGACTGGGATTTCCTGAGTCTTCCTGCCCTGACTGTTTCCAACCAGGGTGGAAGAGTGTTGGGTGTCGAGGGGGAAGGACATGAGCCGTCTTGCTCCAGCAGCTGTGAGAGGGAAATACATTTTGGAAAAATTTATTCTTTTTTTTGCTTTTTTTTTCTGGGGGTCACACCTGGTGACGCTCAGGGGTAACTCCTGGCTCTGCGCTCAGGAAGTACTCCTGGCAGTGCTTGGGGAACCATATGGGATGCCGGGATCGAACCCGGGTTGTTGGCATGCAAGGCAAATACCCTACTCGCTGTGCTATTGCTCTAGCCCGAAAAAATTCATCCTTTGATTGGACTCTTTTTTTTTTTTTTTTTTGCTTTTTTGGGTCACACCCGCAATGCTCAGGGGTTTCTCCTGGCTCTGCACTCAGGAATTACTCCTGGCGGTGCTTGGGGACCAATGGGATGCCG
Source organism: Cryptotis parvus (assembly GCA_021461705.1). Classification (NCBI taxonomy): domain Eukaryota; kingdom Metazoa; phylum Chordata; class Mammalia; order Eulipotyphla; family Soricidae; genus Cryptotis; species Cryptotis parvus. The sequence goes on along the minus strand of JAJIBD010015391.1, from coordinate 7,713 downwards.
GGATTGAACCCGGGCCGGCACAAGCTGGCTGCGTGCAAGGCAAATGCCCTACCCACTGGGCTATCGCTTCGGCCCCTGCTCTCTGCTGTTTACTCACAGGGAGCCCGGTGCCCGCAGACCGGAAGTCTGCAGGCAGACACTTCGCAGTGACATCCCCTCCGGGTTCACGCCCGTCTCAGAATCGGGCCTAGGATTTTGGCAGAGCCTGGAACTTGCTTCTGTTTCTACCAGAGCCTGCCGGCCCATGACACCCCCCCCAAAGGGGTTTGTGGGTGAGAGCAGAGTTAATTGACAGATCAGAGAGAGAGATACCGCACATCGTGCAGGCAGCAGAGCAGACATTATTTGCATATCACTCTACAACCAAGCTTTGTGATAAAAAAAGAATTAAACACTTGTCAAAATGAATTTAAAATGACAGCGGCTCAGGGCACTGCTCTGACCTCCGTGGAATCCAGGACATGCCCAGAAGCTGGTGTGGAGATTCCAAACCCTGCAGGAGAGAATTCCAGGACTTTGCACCCAAGGACGCCTCCCTGCAATTAAGTCAATGTTTGGCCTGGGCAGCCTGTGCCCTGATCGGCTTTGCTCTGGCACCCAGCTCTGCCTCAGGGCCTGCCTCAGGGACTCACTCACCTTCCAACGGCTGCTAGGCTGCTATGAGCAGGGAATCTGAACTGAACAAAGCTGAGGCAGTGAACTCGGCTCTAATTTTTTTTTTCTTTTTGGGTCATACCCGGCAATGCTCAGGGGTTACTCCTGGCTCTGCACTCAGGAATTACTCCTGGCGGTGCTCAGGGGACCATATGGGATGCCGAGGATCAAACCCATGCTGGCACAGGCCGGCCGTGTTCAAGGCAAATGCCCTACCCACTGGGCTATCGCTCCAGCCCCAAATGCCCCACTCCTTTAAAAAGTATATATATATATTTTATATATATATATATTATATATATTTTATATATATATATTTGCTATTGGGGGTCACACCTGGCAATGCTCAGGGTTACTCCTGGCTCTTTGCTTAGGAATTACTCCTGGCGGTGCTCGGGGACCATATGGGATGTCGGGGATTGAACCCGGGTTGGCTGCGTGCAAGGCAAATGCCCTACCCGCTGGGCTATCGCTCGGGCCCATATGGGTTCAGTAACCCCTGAACGCTGCCAGGTGTGACCCCCAATAGCAAAAAATATATAGTTTATGTATATAACTATATATATATATGGATTAGTTTTATATATATATATATGGATTAACTATATATGGATTAACTCTCTTTATATCTGTATATATGGATTTGGGGGAGTGAACACCCAGAAGTGCTCAGGGCTTCCTCTTGGCTCTGCACTGGGATCACTCCTGGCAGGGTCTCAGGGGACCATATGGGATGGGGTGAGGGGTTGGGGGTTTGACCACGTGAAAAGCAAATGTCCTACCTGATGGACTATGGCTCTGGCCCTCTAGTTTTCTTTTTTTTTTTTTTTTTTTGCTTTTTGGGTCACACCCGGCGACGCTCAGGGGTTACTCCTGGCTCTGCACTCAGGAATCACTCCTGGCGGTGCTCGGGGACCATATGGGATGCCGGGGATCGAATCGAACCCGGGCCGACATGGGCCGGCCGTGCAAGGCAAACGCCCTACCCGCTGGGCTATCGCTCCGGCCCCCTGGCCCTCTAGTTTTCTATGTTGTAACACTCTTGCTTCCAAGATTTCAGAATTGGTGCTAAGCGGCTGGGTTGGCTTATTATTTTTTGGAGGGGTTATACCCAGTGATGCTCAGGTGTTACTCCTGGCTCTGCGCTCAGGAATTACTCCTGGCACTGCGTGGGGGACCATATGGGATGCCAGGGATTAGACCCCGGTAGGCTGTATGCAAGGCAAACGACCTACTGCTGGACTATTGCTCCAGCCCCTGTGTTGGCTTATTCTCTGGCATCCCTTTCAACACTGGAGGGTCCAGCCACAGTGCCTGTGGGTGAGTATGTATGGCTCGTCATTCAAAGCCCTTATCTGAAACCTCTCTCCCCTTCTCTGACATTATGAATTATTACGTCTTCTTTGCTCCATAGAAATGTGAATGTGCCCGGGGATTACTGGGGCTCGAGGAACGATATGGGGTGCCGGAGATTGAGCCTTGCTTGTTGGCTACGCGGAAAATAAGATCTGACCCACCACACGCAGCCCCTAGAATGTTAACTTTGTGCTTTTCCAGTTTCCCGGTCCTCTCTCAGGTCCATGGGTGTGAGTGCCCACTGTGAGTAGAAGAGAGAGGATTCTTTTTTTCTCTTCCACGTGAGTACCTGAACAGGCAAGAACTGGGGCAGAACCCGGGATGCTTTGGGGTTCTCATTGTGCAGTTGGGGGTTTAGAGAAACTTGCCGTCCCAGCCACGTCTCCCGGTCCGCCCGGGGTGGCTGGAGAAAGTTCGTGCATCTGAGTGTCCCAGCTGTGGGGTGGAGGATCACGGAAACCCACGCAGACTGAATCCTCCGCAACTTTGTGCAGTTTTTAGGGAACGAAGCCAACCTGGTCCTCGGATCCAGTGTGGGGAGCGCGCAGCGGCCGGAGTGGTCGGAGCAAAGCGCGCGGCTGCGCCTGTTTCTCCGCCGCAGAACCCACCGCGCGGTGCAGGGGGACCCCGCGCGCCGTCCCCACGCGTCCGGGCGCGCTGCAGGGACGGGACCGGTTGGGGCGCGGCCCGGGACGGCGCGGGCCGCTCCAGCTGCAGTTCAAAGCGCAGGGGGGCGCGTCCGCCGAGCAGCCGGGAATGTCCGGCCGCTCAAAGCGCTCGGCGGCTCTTTTGTTCCCCAGACCCGGCCTCCGGGGAGCGGGGCGGGGGAGGGGAGCGGCGGGGAGCGCGGGGGCGGCGGCGGGGGCGGGGCGGGCCGCGCGGGTGCGGGGTGGGGGCGCGCGCCCGGGGTGAGGCTGACAGATCGCCGCGGCGGGTGCAAGATGGCGCAAGCGGCGCGCTGCCGGCACGGCTAGGCAGGCATGTGGCCCCAGCCCCCAGCCGCCCGGGCTCGGCCCCGGCCCGAGCCTCGGCCCCGGCCCCGGCGCCGGCAACGCGGGACGCTGTGAGCCGCCAAGCCCCGGAGCCGCGCGTCGCCCCCAGCTGAGCGAGAGCCCATGGCTGCGCCCCGCGCCGCACCCCCGCGCCCGCCCCGGCTCCGGCTCCTGCTGCTGCCGCCGCCGCCGCCGCCGCCGCCGCCGCCGCCGCTGCTGGTGCTGCTGCTGCTGCTTCTGCCTGCGCCTGGCCGGGGTGAGACCGAGCCCTAATCCCGGGCGGAGCGGGGCGGCCCCGGGGCTCGGACCTGAGCGGAACTAGGAGCGCGGGGCGGACCCCGGCGTGAGCCGGCACCGGGGCGCGGACCTGCGGGCGACCAGGGCAGCAGGGCGCGCGGAGAGCCGAGGGCGGGTCCGGGAGGGGCGCGGGACCTGCAGGCGGATCCGACCCGGCGCCTGGGACTTGGTCCTACTGAGGGACCGAGCGGGACGCGCGGGAGCCCCGGATCAGCGCCGAGACGCGGGATGCTGAGGATCGCGCGCCCCAGGGACGGAAAGCGGAGTTAGGCGGAGGGCGCGGCTGGAGTCGGGAGAAGGGGACCCGAGCCGGGGTCCGCGGGACTAAATCCCACTGGGGGTGGGGTGCGTGGCCCCGAGAAGCCCTGGGGCGGCCGAGGGGGCTCCTGCGCCCCGCTGAGCTGGGAGGAGGAGGCAGATTGGGAGGGATCGGGGCGAGTGCGCGGATGTGGAGCCGGCCGAGGAGGAATCCCAGAGGAGGACTCCCGGAGGAGAGGGAGAAAAGGAGAGCAGGAGGACTCCGGATTCGGAGGGGAGGAGCAGCGCCCAGAGAGTCCCCCCCCGAGGAGGGGAAGGAAGCGCCCAGAAAGCAGCTCCCCGCGCGGCGCTCGCGTTCCCACCCTTCCCCACACCCCTGCACCCATAGGCTCGAAGAGCCCAAGTGAGCTGTGACTGCCGCCGGGTCCCTCATTGTTTGTGGGGTTGTCCTGGGACTGGGGTGCCCCTTGATCCTGGCAGCCCCCTGCCCCTCCTCTCCGACTGAACGTAGCTCCATGGCAGCACCCACAGAAGCTTTATCCCTCCCAGATGTTCTCCTGGGTGAGAGGAGGCTGGGGCCGTGGATATGCAAAGCTTGAGCGGGTGCAGAAGTTTGGGGGAGCAGAGATTTGGGGGGCTTTGGAGGGTTCTGTCCTCCCGTGGCCCATAACACACCCTCCGGGAGGTGGCGGAATCCCGTCCCCTCCTTTTCACCCCCACCCCATGGGGGCGCTGGCTCCCTACTGCCAGTGTGAGGCTTCTTTTTTTTTTTTTTTTTTTTTTTTCAGTATACCCTATTTAGGAGTGTGAGGCTTCTTAACAAGGGGTTGAACCTGGGCCCTCAATTGTGAAGGCAGTGCCCCGCCTGCTGTCCTCCCGCTCCCCCGCCCTCCTGTGGGTGCTTTCCTCTCCAGGCTATATCTGGCCTGGGACGCGGCTCCTTGGCCACAGTGGCCACTGGGTGTGTTGCAGGGACGGTAGAGTGGGGCCTGCCAGGCACCTCCCCACTGCCACACCCCCTGGTCCCCTTCTTTTCTTTCACCTCCTCCTCTCCCACCTGGTTAGTGCCAGAGCTCAGGGCCAACATTCTAGGAACCTCCTTCAAAAGTTTGGGAACTGAGCTGGCACTTGTTCGCTGTCTCTGGGACAAAGGCAAACCAAGCAGCCCCATCTCATAGGCCCCCACACTCAGCCAGACGCAGATTATTTTGCTGCAAAAAAGAAGCAACACTTTTATTTATTGTTGTTGTTGTTGTTTGGTTTTGGAGCCACACTGGCAGACCTCAGGAATCTCCTGATAGACTTGGGGACCACAGGGAGTGCCAAGGATTGAGCTTGGGTCGGCCGCCTGAAGGCCGCTGCTTTACACTGTGCTATCTCTCCAGCCCGGGATCACTTCACTTCCACAGTGCCTTGGGGAGTTCTTTGTGTGTGTGTGTGTGTGTGTGTGTGTGTGTGTGTGTGTGTGTAGGTGTGCGTAGCTGCGTGTGTGTGTGTGTGTGGCTTTTTTTGGGTCATACCTGGCAATGCTCAGAGGTTAGTCTTGGCTCTGCACTCAGGAATTACTCCTGGTGGTGCTCGGGGACCACATGGGATGCCGGGGATTGACCCGGTTGGCCTCGTGCAAGGCGGATGCCCAACCCACTGTGCTATTGCTCCAGCCCCATGGAGTCCGTTCTTTACGTAACCTTTTCTACCTCTGATACAAGCTGTGTTGGTCGTGACTTAAACAGATAATGGATGGGAAGTTAAAGCCAACCCTTGGCCTAGAATCCTCCTAGTGTCTTCCCCACATGTATGGACAGTGTCTCCTCACATGTATGGACAGTGTCTCCCCACATGTATGGACAGTGTCTCCTCACATGTATGGACAGTGTCTCCTCACATGTATGGACAGTGTCTCCCCACATGTATGGACAGTGTCTCCCCACATGTATGGACAGTGTCTCCCCACATGTATGGACAGTGTCTCCCCCACATGTATGGACAGTGTCTCCCTCATATGTACGGGACAGTGTCTCCCCACATGTATGGATAGTGTCTCCCCCACATGTACGGACAGTGTCTCCCCACATGTATGGACAGTGTCTCCCCCACATGTACGGACAGTGTCTCCCCCACATGTATGGACAGTGTCTCCCCACATGTATGGACAGTGTCTCCCCACATGTATGGACAGTGTCTCCCCCCACATGTATGGACAGTGTCTCCCTCATATGTACGGACAGTGTCTCCCCACATGTATGGACAGTGTCTCCCCCACATGTATGGACAGTGTCTCCCCACATGTATGGATAGTGTCTCCCCCACATGTACGGACAGTGTCTCCTCACATGTATGGACAGTGTCTCCTCACATGTATGGACAGTGTCTCCCCACATGTATGGACAGTGTCTCCCCACATGTATGGACAGTGTCTCCCCACATGTATGGACAGTGTCTTCCCACATGTTCTGGCTCCTGCACCTCATACTGCGTGTGGAGTATTAGATACTCCAGCATTGCTGCCCACGTCACCGACATTGGGATTGACGTGCTCAGATTCCAGGATCCCAGGCGCCCCTGTGTGGAGTCTTCCTGCTGCTCATTCTGCTCCGCCTTTATGTTTTTTTTTTTTTTTTTTTGCTTTTGGGTCACACCGGCGATGCTCAGGGGGTTACTCCTGGCTCTGCACTCAGGAATTACTCCTGGCGGTGCTCGGGGACCATATGGGATGCCGGGGATCGAACCCGGGCGGCACAGGCCGGCCGCGTGTAAGGCAAACGCCCTACCCGCTGGGCTATCGCTCCCGGCCCTCGCCTTTATGTTTTGTATTATCATTATTATTATTATTATTTTGGTCACACCCGGCAATGCTCAGGGGTTACTCCTGGCTCTGCACTCAGGAATTACTCCTGGCGGAGCTTGAGTATACGGGATGCCGGGGACTGAACTCGGGTCGGCCGATCTCCTGGACTACCGCACTGGCCCCCTCTTCTCTGTTTTGTTTGTTTGTTTGTTTGTCTGTTTTTATTATTCATTTATTTATTTATTTATTTATTTTTTTGCTTTTTGGGTCACACCCGCGGTGCTCAGGGGTTTCTCCTGGCTCTGCACTCAGGAATCACTCCTGGCGGTGCTCAGGGGACCATATGGGATACCAGGGATCAAACCCGGGCCGTCATGGGCCGGCCGCATGCAAGGCAAATGCCCTACCCACTGGGCTATCGCCCGGCCCAGTTTGTCTGTTTTCAGAGCCATACCTGGGGATGCCCCTGGGGTTCCTCCTGGCTCTGTTGTCAGGAATCATTCCCGGTGGGTTTGTAGGACCATACTGGATGCCGGGTATCAAACCCTGGTGATATGCATGTAAGGCAAGCGCCCTCCCCACTGGACTGTGGTCCAGCCCCCTCACCTCTCTGTTTGCTTTTCTCTCCCCACCCGCGCAGCTGTTGGCCGAGCTCCAGAACTGGCTTTTGCTCGGGAGCCCCGTGATGATGTTTGCTGTGCCTGGACAGCCTGTCCTGCTAGACTGTGCGGTGGAAGGCAGCGCTCCTGTTCGCATCACCTGGAGGAAGAATGGGGTGGAGTTGCCGGAGAGTGCCTCCGTGCTGGCCAACGGCTCCCTGGTGATCCCTCACTTCCGGCTGGATCGGCGGAGGCAGCGTTTCCGATGAAGGGGACTACGAGTGTGTGGCTCAGAACCGCTTCGGGCTTGTGGTCAGCAGGAAAGCTCGTGTCCAGGCTGCCAGTAAGTGGACACTGTTACTTTCTCCTGGACAGGGGCCGGGCCAGCCCAGAGCATGGGGGCGTAGGAAGCAGCCCTGTCTCATTCCAAGCCTAACTTCTTGGTGTATGGTAGTTGGGTGGTGGCCAAGGTGGTAGGAAAACTGTGTCATGGACTCAACTGAACGATGCGCCTGTGGTGGGAGAGGCTCTGGGTGGGGAGAGCGAGAGAGCGAGAGAGAGCGAGTGAGCGGAGAGAGCGGAGAGAGAGAGCTGCAGCTCCTGCTTCAGGACCTTGGTTCCTGCGGACGTTTACTGTGAGCTTCCAGCCAACTGTCTGTCCTTGTGCTTGAACAAGTCATCATCAGACTTTGGAGGTGACTAAGAGCTTTCTGAGGGGCCGGAGCCATAGTACAGAGGGGAGGGGGCCGGAGCGATAGCCCAGCGGTAG
>JAJIBD010015390.1:0-15691 GCA_021461705.1 Cryptotis parvus | reverse complement strand
CCCTGAGCACAGCCAGGAGTAATTCCCTCAGTGAAGAGCCAGGAGTAACCCCTGAGCAATGCCAGGAGTGACCCAAAAAACAAACAAACAAACAAACAAACAAATAAATAAACTACCCCCTATCTCACAGACATGGGGCAGACTCACAGGCATGGGACAGAGCTGCTACTGGCTCTCCCTGTGCCCAGCTGCTCATGAGGCACCCGGGAGGGATGGCAGGTTCTAGCCCTGGCCCACCACCCCAGCAGAGCCTCACAACAAGCCAGACGACCCCCACTCCATGAGGGCCTCCATTTTCCACATCTGGACTTCCCCCTCATCAGAACTCCACCCAGCAGACCAGCCTATCACAGCCCGGCTCATGCGGCCACGCGGTTCCTCAATAAATGCTGGATTTTGAGATGACTACAAGAGTATGCTACCCACATGGCAGAGCCTGGCAAGCTACCCGTGTCGTATTTGATATGCCAAATACCAGTAACAATTATAGACCTCATTCCCATGACCTGATGGAGTGGTTTGAGGCTCTTTATGTTCCTGGAGCAAGCAGGTGCCCTTGGGCTCTACTTGCATGAGACAGGACATGTGGAGATGTTACTGGTGCCCGCTCGAGCCAATCAATGATGAACGGGAAGACAGTGATACAGTGAAGACAGTGATCTCTGGGTAGACCAAAAAGCAAAAAAAAAAAAAAAAAAAAAAAAAAAAACCTGCCTTGGAAGTAACCCTGCAGGGTAGAGTGAAGGAGGAGCTTCTGAGATGAACTGTTTGTATCTCAGAATACAAAGGCATGCTTCTGCATCAACGAATATTCTATGGCCAGTTAAATTTTCTCCAAGCCTTCACAAAAGTCTCTGTTTTTACTTCATGGTTGTTCTGTATTTTATATGCCTTTGAGTTATCAGAGAGCCATGTTTGCTTGCTTGGAGGCAAACAGCATTTCTCTCTGGTCTGATTACTTAGAGATCCAACATGGCCAGGCAAATATACCGGTAAAATCTAGCTAGTGCCATGATGATTGTGGCGGCATGAGAGAATATTTATACCAGTCGGTATAGAATACATGATCAGATTGCTGTAGGCAGGCAGACAGGAGGAGGCCCTGCATGGCAATAAACTGTCGCCATTAGGCTGTTACCTTTTGGAACCAGCAATGAAGACCTAATAAGACCCATTAATCAATAGACCCTGAGGAAGCTGGATCCACCTCCTTTTGCATAGCCCTTAGCCTCCCCATCAACCTTTGATGGCCCAGCAGAAGATTCCAGAGCATTCCAACCCAAAGGGATAAAAGCCCCCTTTGGAAATCAGTCGAGGCTCGCTCTCTGCCTCTGGAGCAGCTCGAGTTCTCACTTGAGCACGTAACTCTTTCCCCCACTCCTCCATCCTAAAAGCTCCTTAATAAAATCTGTAAAATGGGGATTGAAGGAACCTTCCTCAAGATAATCTTGGCTATCTACTACAAGCCCACAGCGAGCATCATTCTCAATGGGGGAAAAACTGGAAGCCTTCCCTTAAGATCAGGGACAAGACAAGGCTGCCCACTCTCACCACTTCTATTCAATATAGTACTGAAAGTACTTGCCATAGCAATCAGGGAAGAAAAAGACATTAAGGGCGTCCAGATAGGAAGGGAAGAAGCCAAGTTATCACTATTTGCAGATGACATGATATTATACCTGGAAAACCGAAACTCTCTACCAAGAGGCTCCTAGAAATAATATATTCCTATAGTAGAGTGGCAGGGTACAAAATCAATACCCAAAGTCAATGGCCTTCCTGTATGCAAACAGCGAAAAGAGAAGAAAGGGACATTAAAGAAACTATCCCATTCACAATTGTGCCACAGAAAATCAAATACCTAGGAATCAGTTTGACAAAGAATGTAAAGGATCTCTACAAAGAAAACTACAAAACGTTACTTCAGGAAATAAAAGAAGACCTGAGGAAATGGAGACACATTCCCTGCTCATGGATTGGAAGGATTAACATTATCAAAATGGTAATACTCCCTAGAGCTTTATACAGATTCAATGTGGTCCCTATAAAGATACCCATGATGTGGGCGGAGGCGATAGCCCAGCGGGTAGGGCGTTTGCCTTGCATGCGGCTGGCCCTCGCCGGCCGGGTTCGATCCCTGGCATCCCATATGGTCCCCCGAGCACCGCCAGGAGTAATTCCTGAGTGCAGAGCCAGGAGTAACTCCTAAGCTTCACCGGGTGTGACCCAAAAAAGCAAAAAATAAATAAATAAATAAATAAATAAATAAAGATACCCATGATGTTCTTCAAAGAAATTGAACAAACACTCCTGAAATTTGTATGGAATAATAAAACCCCACGAATAGCTAAAGCAATCCTTGGAAAAAAGAAGATGGGGGGTATCACTTTCCCCAAACTCAAGCTCTACTACAGAGCAGTTGTAATTAAGACAGTGTGGTATTGGTATAGAGACAGACCCGTGGACCTATGGAATAGAACTGAATATTCTGAAACACACTCTCAAATATACAACCACTTAATCTTCGATAAAGGAACAAAAAATATTAAGTGGAGCAAAGAAAGCCTCTTCAACAAATGGTGCTGGGAAAACTGGGCAGCTATGTGTAAAAAAATGAACTTGGACCTCCTTCTAATGCCGTGCACAAAAGTCAGATCAAAACAGATTATAGACCTCAATATCAGACATGAATCTATAAGGTACATCGAAGAAAACATAGGAGAAAGCGCTCTACGACATCGAAACTAAAAGTATCTTTAAAGAGCGACACACCACTGACCAAGCAAATGTGGAAGCAAAGATAAACAAATGGGATTATATAAAATTTTTTTTTTCTTTTTTTTTTTTTGGTTTTTTTTGGGTCACACCCGGCGATGCTCAGGGGTTAATCCTGGCTCTGCACTCAGGAATTACTCCTGGCGGTGCTCGTGGGACCATATGGGATGCCGGGATTGAACCCGTGGGCGGCCGCGCGTGCAAGGCAAACGCCCTACCCGCTGGGCTATCGCTCCTGCCCCAAGGATTATATAAAATTGAAAAGCTTCTGCACCTCAAAAGAAATGGTGACCAAGATACAAAGACAATTCACAGAGTGGGAAAGGATATTCACCCAATACCCATCTGACAAGGGGTTAATATCCAGGATATATCAGGCACTGGTAGCACTCCACAAGAAAAAAACAGCCAACCCCATCAAAAAATGGGGAGAAGTGAACAGAAACTTCCAAAAAGAAGAAATTGAGTGGCCAAAAGGCATATGAAAAAAGTGCTCTTCATCTTTAATCATCAGGGAGATGCAAATCAAAACAACAATGAGGTACCATCTCACACCACAGAGACTGGCACACATCCAAAACAGCAAGAACAACCGGTGCTGGCGTGGATGTGGGAAAAAGGGACTCTCATCCACTGTTGGTGGGAGTGCCGACTGGTCCAGCCCTTTTTGGAAAACAATATGGGCATTCCTCCGAAAACTAGATATTGAGCTCCCATTTGATCCAGCAATAGCACTCCTGGGAATATACCTGAGAGACCGAAAAACACATAACAGAAACACTATCTGTACTTCTTTATTCATCTCTGCACTATTCACTATAACTAGAATCTGGAAACAACCTAAATGCCCGAGAACAGAGAACTGGCTAAAGAAACTGTGGTTCATCTACACTATGGAATACTATGCAGCTGTCAGAAAAGATGAAATTATGAAATTTACCTGCAAATGGATGGACATGGAGACTATCATGCTGAGTGAAATTAGTCAGAAGGAAAAGGACAGATATAGAATGACTGCATTCATTAATAGGATATAAATAGATACCAGTGTTTTACTAAATGTGGGAAATGGTAATGGCAGATTAAAACTCACCGTTGAATATACACAAAGAGACTTAAGTGATAAACTCTAAATATCTGCAGGGCTAGCCACAATGTGTAAAAAGAAGAGGGAAAAGAGATGCAGAGACAGAGAGAGAGACAGAGAGAGAAAGAGAGGATACTGGGGTACCTGCTATTGAGGCAGCCTGGGGGGTGGGCAGGAGGGGGTGGGGTACATTGGTGGTGGAAATGGGGCACTGGTGGAGGGATGGGTGCTGGTATACTGTACTACCAAGAACCAATTATGAACACCTTTGTAATTGTATGTCTCACGGTGGTATAATAAAAAATTTAAGGGGCCGGAGCGATAGCCCAGCGGGTAGGGCGTTGCCTTGCACGCGGCCCGGCCTGTGCTGGCCCGGGTTCGATTCCCGGCATCCCATATGGTCCCCCCGAACACTGCCAGGAGTAATTCCTGAGTGCAGAGCCAGGAGTAACCCCTGAGCATCGCCGGGTGTGACCCAAAAAAGCAAAATAAATAAATAAATAAATAAATAATAAAAAATAAATAATTTTAAAATAAAATAAAATAAAAAAAATCTGTTTTACTTCACTGCTCGTCAACTCCTGAAAATTCTTTTTCTGCAAGAAAGACAAAAACCCTGAGGAAACCCTGGGTAAGGCCTACGATGACTTTCCCGCAAAGAGCAATTCCTCGCTCCAGCCTGAGTCTGTGGCTCCCCGAGAAACCTCAGGTGGTGGGGATCAACTCCTGCGCCTAGAGATCAAGTAGACATCAGGTGTGGCTTGACGGCCACCTTGTGGGGCTGGTGGGGCTCAGGCCCACGCCGTGCAGGGGCTCATCACAGACTTTATCAGTCCTAAGCCTGACCAGCGGTCCTGGGTGGCAGAGGCGGCTGGGGTGAAAGCAACCATCTCTCTCTCCTTCAGGTCTCACATAAGCCATCCATGGGGTCCACCTGCATCAAGATGAGCTGCCACATTCACACTTTCCTTCTCCTATCTATAAAGTGACCTCAGGAGGCAACTCCAAGCCAGATGCAGAGGCTTTGGGCAGCAGTGTACTGCAACAGAAAACTACGTCTTTTGTTGTGAAGGCAGTGGAGAGGAGTGTGTATTCAACTGAAGAGGCTTATACTATTTGCTTTAGCCATTCTCCTTTTTAATTTAAATTGGGAGGCAGGAGTGCTGCTGGAGAGATAGTACTAGGGTAGGGTCCTGCCTTGCATGTAGTCTACCCAGGTTCTGGCCCTGGCATCCATATGGTCCCCTGTGGTTGCCTGGAGTGATTCCTGAGTGTAGAGCTAGTGTGGGCCAAAAACAAATAAAATCAGAGCAAATAAAAAATTGGGGTGAGCTTGGTCACACCCAGCAGTGCTCAGGGCATACTCCCTGGCTCTGCACTCATGGGTCACTCCTGGCGGGGCTTGGTTAACCATATGGGATGCTGGAAATTGAACCTGGGTCAACTGAGTGCAAGGCCAACTCCCTACGTACTGTACTATCTCTCCAGCCACAAATACAACTTTGAAAAGTCATGAATATCTCTGTCTGTGTTGACTTAGAAATGTGTTTAGGGGGGCTGGAGCGATAGCACAGCAGGTAGGGTGTTTGCCCTGGTGCGGCCGACCCAGGTTCGATCCCCTGGCATCCCATATGGTCCCATGAGCACTGCCAGGAGTAATTCTTTTTTTTTTTTTTTTTGCTTTTTGGGGTCACACCTGGCGATGCTCAGGGGTTACTCCTGGCTCTGCACTCAGGAACTACTCCTGGCGGTGCTCGGGGGACCATATGGGATGCCGGGATCGAACCTGGGCCGGCACAGGCCAGCCGCGTGCAAGGCAAACGCCCTACCCGCTGGGCTATCGCTCCGGCCCCGACCAGGAGTAATTCTTGAGCAAAGAGCCAGGAGTAACCCCTGAGCATCGCCGGGTATGACCCAAAAAGCAAAAAAAAAAAAAAAAAAAGGTGTGTTTAGGACATATTTAGTGAAGTTACACAGGAACTTAATCCCATCTTCCTTTAAAAAATGAAGAAAAAGGGGGGGTTGGAGGCGATAGTACAGCAGGTAGGGCATTTGTCTTGCACACAGCTGATCTGGGTTCAATCCCCAGCATCCCATATGGTCCCCAAGTACCACCAGGAGTAATTCCTGAGTGCAGAGCCAGGAGTAACCCCCTGAGCATTTCCGGTGTGACCCAAAAAAGCAAGTAAGTATAAATAAGTAGATAGATAAATAAATAAATCCATTAATCTGCTATTATTACAGTTACCACTGACCTTTGAGGATGTTGCCATTTATTTCTCGGAGCAAGAATGGCTAGACCTACAGGAGTGGCAGAAGGAGCTTTACAAGCACGTGATGAGGAGCAACTATGAAACTCTGGTTTCCCTAGGTAAGAAGTGTTCCGTCTGGTGGGATTCTAGGCTGTGCATTCATTTTGTTGTTGTTGTTTGTTTTGCTTTTTGGATCACCCCCAGCAATACTCAGGGGTCACTCCTGGCTCTGCACTCAGAAATTACTCCTAGCAGTGCTTAGAGGACCATATGGGATGCCAGGGATTGATCCTGGGTTGGCTGCATCAAGGCAAATGCCCTACCCATACCAGAATGATAAATGCTGGACTATATCGCTCCCAGCCCCTGGGCAATCATGTTTGTCAAGTAGCTACGTTTCTCAAAATGTTTCACCCCAAATCTTTGTTAGTGCTTTGTATAAGCATTGCTCATACATGTTGTTGTTTTTGTTTGCTTTTGTACCACAGCTGCAGTGCTCACGGGTTACTCCTGGTTTTGCACTCAGGAGTTACTCCTGCAGTGCTCTGGGAACCATATGGGATACCAGGGATTGAACCCCTCATCGGGCCATGTGCTAGGCAGACACCTTATCCACATGCTATCCCTCTGGCCCCTATATTTGTTTTGCACTCAGGAATCATTCTGGTGTTGTTCAGGAAGCCATAAGGGATCCCAAGGATTGAAACCGGGTCCGTCACATGCAAGGGCAAACGCCCTCCCCACTGTGCTGTCGCCTCCAGCCCCTATATCTTATTCCTGACTCTGCTCAGGGATTACACCTGGTGCGGCTTAGGGCCTAGATACAGTGCCGGGATGGAACCAGGGTCGGCTCCTTGGAAGGCAGGTGCACTGCCCACTACACGATCAGTCCCACCTCCTTCCTCACTGCAGCCCTGAAGGGGGTCGCACGTCTGGCCAGTGACTCACGGAGGGCTGCGCTCCCTGGTATGCCATGTGCTGTGTATCCGTATCTGTGCGCACACACTTCCTGGTCATTGTTCTCAGCAGAGGTGGCTTGTTGGGTCATTGGCAGTGATTCAGGAATCCTGCTCAGAGGGCTCTGTCGTATGCTGCTTGCACCTGGCTCGCAGGTGAGCTCCGAGACTGCTGTGTTCAGGAAACCTGACCCACGCAGATGCCTGCCCTGCACTCACTCTCTTGTTCTATGCCTTGTCTGTTCACCTTCTTGCTGGTGCCCGCTGAAATTTATGAAAGTTTTCAGTTTGGGTGCTGGAGAGATAGTACAGCGGGGAGGGTGCTGGCCTTGCGCGTGGCAGATCCACGTTTAGTCCCTAGAACCCCTTAAGGTACACGGAGCCTGCCAGGAGTGATCCTTGAGTGCAGAGTCAGCAGTAAGCCCTGAGTACAACCAAAATGTGCCCCCAAAAAAAAAAAAAAACAAAAGAATGAAATAACTTTCCATTCTGATAAAGTCCAACTTATCCATAGCCTTCATTTGTTGATTTTTTTTTAATTGTGGTATGGGGACACTCAGCTGTGCTCAGAGTTTGCTCCTGGCTCTGCGCTCAGGTATCAATCCTGGTGGTCCTTGGGGGAACCATATGTGCTGCTGGGGATCAAATCCAGGTTGGTCACGTGCAAAACAAGCACCCTGCCTTCCACTGTGCTATCTCTGTGGCTCCTGTTGATTGATCTTTTGGTGTCATTTCTTTTCTTTGTTTAGTTTGTTTTTGCCATACTGGTCTTGGCTATGTGCTCAGGGGAACCATATGGAATGCTGGGGATTGAACCCAGGTTGGCTGCATGCAAGGCAAGAGCTCTCCCTGCCATACCATCACTCTGGTCCTTCTTCATTTTTTATTATTCATTGCAGAATTATGCTATTTTAGCAGAATTCCGCCATGTTTTAGGTTGTATCAGTGTTACCACTTGAAGTACTTCTAAAAATAATTTTTTAAATATTATTGCACTTTAGGTGCATTTTTTTTTTGTTTTATTTAAACACCATGACTTACAAAATTGTTCACAGTACAGTTTTTTCTTCTTTTCCCTTTTTTTTGGGGGAGGGTCACACCTGGCAATGCTCAGGGGTTACTCCTGGCTCTGCACTCAGGAACTACTCCTGGCCGTCCTCAAGGGACCATATGGGATGCCGGGGATCGAACCCGGGTCGGCTGCATGCAAGGCAAACGCCTGACCTGATGGACTATCACTCCGGCCCCCCAGTTTTTTCAAGTATTCAATATTCCTACACCAGTACCACCACCAATGTGTCCTTACCTGCCACCTAAGACCCACCTCCCCATGCCTGCTCCTTAGCAGGCACTAATTATATTGCTTATGACAACGTATGTCTTGGAATGGTAGTGATAAAGTCATGAACTTTTTTTTTTTTGCTTTTTGGATCCTACCCGGCAATGCTCAGGGTTACTCCCTGGCTCTGCACTCAGGAATTGCTCCTGGTGGTGCTCGGGGGACCATATGGGATGCTGGGGATCGAACCCGGTTGTCGCGTGCAAGGCAAATGCCCTTCCCACTGGACTATCACTCCAGCCCCAAAGTCATGATCTTTTTACTGAGCTGTTACATACGAGTTGGACCATCTGCATTATTGCTTTCACTTATTGAACTTTTTTTTTTTTTTTTTTTTTTTTTGCTTTTTGAGTCACACTTAGCAGTGCTCAGGGGTTGCTCCTGGCTCTGCACTCAGGGAATTACTCTCCTGGCGGTGCTCAGGGGGTCATATGGGATGCCAGGGATTGAACCCAGCTTGGCTGCGCACAAGGCAAACGCCCTACCTGCTGGACTATTGTTCCAGCTCCTTATTGGACTTTTTATTTATTTATTTATTTATTTATTTATTTATTTATTTATTTATTTATTTTGCTTTTTTGGGTCACACCGGCGATGCTCAGGGGTTACTCCTGGCTCTGCACTCAGGAATTACTCCTGGCGGTGCTCGGGGACCATATGGGATGCCAGGATTCAAACCCAGGCCGGCACAGGCCGGCCGTGCAAGGCAAACGCCCTACCCGCTGGGCTATCGCTCCGGCCCCTCCTTATTGGACTTTTTAAACTAAGAGGGCTTCTACTCAGTTTTTAACAGAATTGTTCAGAGGTGCATGTTTACAGTAGTAATAATGTTTATGGTACTGATCTAAAGAATCACTGACCAGAGGAGAGTTTTGGGGCCTCCCCAGCAGTGAATGGGGGCTCTGGACCCACGTGGCAATACTTGGCCCTGTGGTGCAGGCCCAATAGTTTGGTGCTCAGGGCCAGCAGTGCAAGATCACAGGGTGGCATCCGGGACATGCCAGTTCTAGAATTCAGGACTTCACAGCTAGGCTTTGTGCTCCTGCACCCCTATGAAGCGTTTGCTCAATTTCATTTTTATTTATTTATTTTGGTTTTGGGGGTCATACCCAGCGATGCTCAGTAGTTCCTCCTGGCTCTGCAGTCAGGAGTCACTCCTGGCAGTGCTTAGGAGACCATATGGGATGCCAGGATCGAACAAGAGTTAGCCACATGCAAATTAACTATCAAATTAACTATCACTCCAGCCCTTATTTACTTATTTAATTAATTAATATGTTTTGGCTTTTTGGGTCACACCTGGCGATGCTCAGGCTTTGTACTTAGGAATTACTCCTAGCAGTTCTCGGGAACATATGGGATGACAGGGATTGAACCTGGGTTGGCTACATGCAAGGCAAACACCCTACCCACTGAGCTATCTCTCCAGCTCCAGTTTATTTTTTACTTTAATTTTTGGGGAGGGGGTTGTTTGCTTTTTTTGTGGGTAGGGGACACATCTGGAGATCCTCAAGGATTACTCCTGACTCTGCACTCAGAAATGACTCCTTGTGCGCTCCAGGAACCAAATGGGATGCTATGGATTGAACCTAGACCAGCCGCCCACAAACCAAGCACCTTGCCCACTGTACTGTATGTCCGACCCCAGCCTAGGAACATTTTAAGGTTACTCACTTTGAAATTTCCTACAGGGCCAGAGTGAGAGCACAGTGGACAGGGCATTTGCCTTGCATGTGGCTGATCCGGTTTGATCCCGGCACCCCATATGGTCCCCCAAGCACCATAAGGAGTAATTCCTGCAGAGCCAGGAGCAACCCCTGAGCATCGCCAGGTGTGACCCAAAAAAGACCAAAAAAAAAAAGTTTCCTACAATAGTCCTACCAGTTCTTGTTTAATTTGGGGCCATACCCAGAGATGCTCAGGGCTTCCTTCTGGCTCTGTGCTTAGAGGTCACTCCTAGCAGTGTTCCCATACACTGCACTGGGGCCATATGCAGTGTCAGAGATGGAACCCAGTTCTGCCATGTGCAAGGCCACCTTAGCCCATGTACAGCATCTCTGTTCCTGTGTATGGATGCTACCCTTTCTTCTGGAACCTCTCATGGTCTGTGGTCTCAGGTGTCACACCATCCTCAGAGCATGCTAATAGGGAGCCATATTAAAACCATGATAAGCTTATGGGAATGGGCTTATCAACTCCTATGGAAATGGAGATTTGTAGTAAAAGTCAGAGTTGAGCTGCCATACAACTGAGCAGTTCCACTCTTGGGCATCTCCCCGGCACTGCAACATTCATTGGGAAGAACATATGCACGGCATTATTCATTGCAGCCCTTCCCAGTGACTGAGATAGGGAATCAACTCAGATGAGTGGATATGAAGGTCTGGTGTGTGTATGCATGGAATTCTGCAGCTGCAAGGAACAGTGGAATCCTGCGATTTGCTGCAGCTTGGGTGGAGCTAGAGGGACGTCATTAGCGCAGTGAGTTAGAGAGAGAGAGAAACATACCTGTGGGGTTTAGAATGGGTGAGGGAATACAGAAAATAGATAAAAATTTAAAATGTTGGAGTCAGAGCAACAGTATAGCAGGTAGGGCACTTGCCTTGCATATGTCCAATGCAGGTTTAATCCACAGCATCCTTTATGGTCCCTTGAACACTGTCAGGAGTAATTCCTACTTTTTTTTTTTTTTTTTTTGGGGTCACACCCGGCAATGCTCAGGGGTTTCTCCTGGCTCTGCACTCAGGAATCACTCCTGGCGGTGCTCGGGGGACCATATGGATTGCCGGGATTGAACCAGGGACAGCATGGGCCAGCCGCGTGCAAGGCAAACGCCCTATCCGCTGGGCTATCGCTCCAGCCCCTCGAGGAGTAGTTCCTGATTGCAGAGTCAAGAATAACCACTGAGCATCACCACAAACAAAAGCCAAAAAAAAAAAAAAAATCAAGTTGCTGTATTGCTTGTTACATAGGAACCAAGACACACAATTAAGCAGAAACTTTGTACTGGGCTGTGGGTGGTTTTACTTCTTCTGTGTAAAATTAGCATCTGATTTTTGGCACTTATTAGATGGTGCCCTGGAGTATGTTTGAGAAATGTGAAATGTGCTTTAGGGCGCAGTCTCAGAGAAAACCAAAGCAGCCTGTGTGCCTTCTCTATGCAGGTGGTGGCCAGCCCATGCCAGAGCTGATAACCCGTATGGAACATGACCGGGAACTCTGCGGCCACTGGGAAAGCTGTCCAAGACCCGGAAGAACCACGGGGTCCTCTACTGATGTGCCTTTGGACCCAGTCGATGATGGACCACTCTTCTGGGGTGAGTGTTATAGTCAGGGCCTGCCCCTAAGACAGTCAGGTTTCCAGGTATCTTGCATGGGTTCTGTATGTTCTAGAGAATGATAGGAATGCCCAGTGGTTAGAAGAGGGGGTTCCACAGCTCAAGGCAGGACCTTGTCTTTTTTGGTTTTGTTTGGGGCCACATACAGCAGGCTCAGGGGTTACTCTTGGCTCTGTGCTCAGAAGGAGGGGGCTCACGCAAAGCATTAGTACAGAGGGAGAGCACTTGCCTTGCAAGCAACTGAGCTGGGTTCAGTCCTTGATATGAGATATGGTACCTGAGCCCTCCCAGGAGTTGCCTCTGAGCACAGAGCAGGAGTACACCCTGAGCACCACGGGCTGTGGCACCAAGACAGAAAAGGAGTACACCTGAGCACCACGGGCAGTGGCACCATGACAGAAAGGAAGGTGTGGGCGGTCACACCAGTTGCCCTTATGAACACAATTGCTTCTTCCTGTCTTCTACAGATGGTCCCTATTTAAAAGCCTCAATCTTGGGGCTGGAGTGGTAGTATAATGGGTAGGGCATTTGCCTTGCAAGCGGCTGACCCGGGTTCAATCCCTGACCTGGGTTTGATACCAGGCATCCCATATGGTCCTCCGAGCACTGCTAGGAGTAATTCCTGAGTGCAGAGCCAGGAGTAACCCCTGAGCATTGCCGGGTGTGAGGCAAAAAAGCAAAATAAATAAATAAATAAATAAATAAATAAAGATTTTTTATAAAGCCTCAATCTTGGCTGTTTTCCTTTTTTCAGGGGAGGGTTTTTTTTTTTTTTTTGTGGTCACACCCGGCGATGCTCAGGGGTTACTCCTGGCTCTGCACTCAGGAATTACTCCTGGCGTTGCTCAGGGGACCACATGGGATGCCGGGGATCGAACCCGGGCGGTACAGGCCGGCCGCGTGCAAGGCAAGCGCCCTACCCGCTGGGCTATCACTCCAGCCCCTAGGGGAGGTTTTAAGTCGCTTCCAGTGGTGCGTGGGAGTCCATGTGGTGCTGGGTTCGAACTCACCCCAGCAGCGCACAGGCCCCTTCCTGTTTTTTTTCTTTTCAGTTTTTGGGTCACACCGGCATCGCTCAGGGGGCTGCTCCTGGCTCTGCACTCAGGAAGTACTCCTGGCAGTGCTCAGGGGACCATATGGGATGCCGCCAATAGAACCCTGGTCAGCTTTGTGCAAGGCAAATGCCTCTCCACTGTCCTGTCGCTCCGGCCCCAAGCCCCTTTCGTCTCTTTCCTTTCTTGTCCCCAGGGAAATAGGAAGGTTTTTTTTTTTCCTTTTTGTTTTTGGGTCATATCTGTTGATGCTCAGGGGTTACTCCTAGCTCTGCACTTCGTTGAACCCAAGTCGGCTGCATGTGAGACAAATGCCCTATTCACTGTACTATCACTCCAGTCCCAAAATAGGAGGTTTTTTGTTTTTTTTTTGGTCACACCTTGCAAAGCTCAGGGGTTTTTCCTGGCTCTGCACTCAGAATTACTCCTGGCGGTGCTCGGGGAATCATATGGGATGCCGGGGATCGAACCCGGGCCGGCATGGGCCGGCCGCGTGCAAGGCAAACGCCCTACCCTCTGGGCTATCGCTCCGGCCCCAGTGTTTTTAGACTCTTACATGGTATACTACAGTGCGGAATAAGAGGCGAAAGGGAGCTGCGTCCCAGGAAACCCTCCTGCAAAGTTTATTTAGCTTTTAATGACTTCTGTGGAGGAAGGGGCTTTTGTTTGTTTGGGTTTTGGGCCACATTTGGTAGTAGCTGTGAACTGCTTCCAGCTCTGTGCTCAGGGTTCGCACCGTCGGTGCTCTGGTGGCCATGCAGTGCAGGGCCTGGAACCAGGTCTGCAGCGTGAGAAACACCACTCAGCCCTTTGAGCTGTTTCTCACCCACATCAAGCCACTTTTCTCCACAGTTCCCTTTTTAAATGAGTTCCCTTTGGCCACTCCTCCACATTCCCTTAAAATGAGTTCCCTTTTTTTTTTTTTTTAATTTTTTTTTATTTTTAAAATTACAAAGATATACAATTAAAAAGTTCATATTTGGGTTTTGGTCAAACAGTGTTGCAGCAGAGTTCCCTTTTTATTGTTTTTAATCTATCTATCTATCTATCAATCTATCAATCTATCAATCTATCTATCTATCTATGTGTTATTGTTGTTGTTGTTGTTATTATTATTATTATTATTATTTGCTTTTTGGGTCACACCCGGCAATGCTCAGGGGTTTCTCCTGGCTCTGCACTCAGGAATTACTCCTGGTGGTGCTTGAGGGGCCATATGGGATGCGGGGATCGAACGGGCCGGCATGGGCCAGCCATGTGCAAGGCACACGCCCTACCCGCTGGGCTATTGCTTCGGCCCCAATCAGTTTATTTTGATTTGGGGACCATGACCTATAATGCTCAGGGGACCAAATGGGGTGTTGGGGATCAAACCCAGGTCCAACGTGTGCACAGCAAGCCCTTTAACCCCTACTAGAGGAATAGTGTACTATTCCTCTCTCCCCTGAGTTCCCTTTTATTTTATATTTTGGCTTTTTGGGTCACACCCAGTGATGCTCAGGGGGTTACTATGGCTCTGCACTCAGGAATTACTTCTGGCAGTACTTAGGGGACCATATGGGATGCTGGGGATTGAACATCATAGACATGTAGTACAAACATCCTACCCGCTGTACTATTGCTTCAACCCCTTCTAAGTTTCTTTTTATTTTTTATTTTTTGTTGCTTTTTTGAGTCACGCCCAGTGATGTTCAGGGGGTTACTCCTGGCTTTGCACTCTGGAATTATTCCTGGCAGTGCTCTGGGGGGGCCATATGGGATGCTGGGGGCCACGTGCAAGGCAAACACCTGACCTGCTGTACTATCACTCTGACCCCAGAGTTCCCTTTTAAATCCTTTTATTCTTTTTTTTTTTTTTTTTACTTTTTTGGGTCACACCCAGCAATGCTCAGGGGTTACTCCTGGCTCTCCACTCAGGAATTACTCCTGGCGGTGCTCGAGGGGACCATATGGGATGCCGGGGATCGAACCTGGGTCGGTCTCATGCAAAGCAATCACTCTACCCACTGTAAATCCTTTTATTCTTATAAGAACCTTTTGAAAATGTTTCTAAGGTGGTGGGACTGGTGTTGAATAATGAATCTTTCTAACAACTGTATTGTGAAAACCTTTGTAAATCACAGTGTCTCGATATAAATAAAGAAATAAAATTTAAAAAAAGAAAATGTTGCTAAGACTGGGAACGTGAAGGGAGGGACAGCGTCCAGGGCTTGCTGCCTGCTATTGGGGACAGGGGCAGCTCCTGGGCCTCGTGGGACAGGGCGCTCGGGGCCTGGGAGCCCTCAACATGCCCTGCGGCGGGTCGCCAGCCTCTCTCTTGGCTCCAGCCTGTCACACACAGAGAGGGATGTCCCGAGTCTTAGCTCGGCAAAAAACCCGCTGAGCCAGCTGACGTGCTGGAGTCTTGGCAGAGAGAAGGCACCCCGCGTCCCCTGCTGTGCCCCTGGGTCTTGGCGAGGGCAGGCACCGCTGAGCCCGCAGCTGTGGCCCCATGCCCCCGTCAACACAGACGAGGAACCTGAGGGAAGAGAGCCCCGTGTGACTGTGCGAGGAGTGGCCAGTGGGGTTTGAACTCAGATGGTGCAGTGCGCCCGGCAGACACTGGAACTCACTGCACTGTAGCCGGTGTGTAGCTGAGTCTCCCGGGCCACGTTCTGGCTGGAACCAGAGGACTAACGAGGTCTTTGTTTCTGCTGCAGGGAGCCTTCAAGGCGCAAGCACCGGAGAAACCCCGAGCCCCACGCGGGAAGATGCCCCCCAGGAGCCACTGGGCCTCGGAGCCTCTCTTAGGAGAAGAGGACAAGGCCTCCTGCCCAGCTGACGGCCGCCGCTGTGACACTCAGACTCCACTGCAGGTGACCCCTGGCCTCAGGGCCATCGCCCAAACAGAGA
>JAJIBD010015388.1:0-40174 GCA_021461705.1 Cryptotis parvus | reverse complement strand
TGCAGAGCCAGGAGAAACCCCTGAGCATTGCAGGGTATGACCCCAAAAAAAATCAATCACTGTATCACTGTATCACTGTCTTCCCGTTCATCATCAATTTGCTCAAGTGGGCATCAGTAACATCTCCATATGTCCTGCCTCATGCTAGTAGAGCCCAAGGGCATCTGCTTGCTCCAGGAACATAAAGAGCCTCAAACCATTACATCAGGTCATGGGAATGAGGTTTACAATTGTTACTGGTATTTGGCATATCAAATACAACACGGGAGGCTTACCAGACTCTGCTGTGCGGGTGGCAGACTCTTGTAATCACCTCCAAATAGAGCATTTATTGATGAACCACACGGCCGCTTGCAACTGCGCGAATCGGGCTGTAATAGGCTCTTCTGCTGGATGGAGTTCTGACGAGAGGAAGTCCGGATGTGGAAAATGGTGGCCCTCATGGAGTGGGGGTCGTCTGGCTTGTTGCGAGGCTCTGCTGGGATGGCAGGCCAGGACTAGAACCCACCATCCCTCCCGGGGTGCCTCGTGAGCGGCTGGGCACAGGAGAGCCGGTAGCAGCTCTTTCCCATGTCTGTGAGTCTCTGGATCAGATCAGCATACCTGGGCCGGACTTGAAAGAGACTAGATAGATAGATAGATAGATAGATAGATAGATAGATAGATAGATAGATAGATAGGTAGATAGATAGATAGATAGATAGATAGATAGATAGATAGATAGATAGATAGATAGATAGATAGATAGATTAGATAGATTAGATAGATAGATAGATAGATAGATAGATAGATAGATAGATATATGATAGATAGATAGATAGATGATAGATGATTGATAGATGATGATATGATAGATGATAGATGATAGATGATAGATGATAGATAGATAGATAGATAGATAGATAGATAGATAGATAGATAGATAGATAGATAGATAGATAGATAGATAGATGATAGATAGATAGATAGATAGATAGATAGATAGATAGATATTAATAGAGATTTGTTTTTTTCCTTGCTTTTTTGGGGTCACACTGGTGATGCTCAGGGGTTATGCCTGAGAGTGCTTGGGGACCATATAGAATGCTAAAAAATTGAAGCTGGGTTGACCTCTTGTAAGGAAAAGCCCTACCCTTTGTACTATCAATCTGAGTCTAGTTTTTTGGGGTTTGGTTTTGTTTGGGGCCACACCGTGATGCTCAAGTGTAATTCCTGGCTCTCTAGTCAGTAATTGCTCCTGGTGTGTTCACGATACTATATGGGACGCCAGGGGTCATACTCAGGTCTGCTATGTGCAAGGCAAGCACCTTATCTGTTGTACTATCTCTCAGGCTCAGTAGACTGTTCCTTGAACTGAATATTTTTCCAAACATCTTTGTTGTGAAAATCTTTATTATTTTTGTTTTGGGAGCCAAGACCTAGTTGTGCTTGGGGAGTTGCTTCTGGTGGTTCTGGGGATTGAGAGTGGGTATCCATGTGGCACCGGGCATCAGGCAGGCCTCCTGCATGCAAAACATGTGTTACAGTCCTTTGAGCTATCTCTGACCTAAGTAAAAGAACTTTAAACCTAGTGCATAATACTGGGGTAAGCTGTTTCATTTTCTTTCCCTTATCCCCAAGGGTTTCCTGTGAGAAACTGTTAGCCAAGTTAGTCAAGGTGGCTCTGACCCTACTGACCAGGCTCAGGCCATGGCCACACTGCTGACAGTCTTACGAGTTTATAGAAATTCAGTGCCCAAAGTCAAAGCCAAAGCAAAGGTGGGTCAAGGCTCACCAACAACGGCTACAGTCCGGTCCAGAGACAAACATTTGCAGTGACAGGCACCACTGGAAGGATCACAGCGTGGAGGCCAGGGACCCGTCCTCGGGAGTCACGCCTGCAGGCTAAGGCACAGGGCTCTCAGGGTACCAATGGGACCACTGAAGGGTAGGTGGTCCCACATGTCATCAGGACAGTGACAGAACAAGGAGGATATGGGGGTGGAGACTACTCCCGGAGTCTCTCACACTGGCAACCCTCTGACTTGAAAGGACTTAGGCGAAGGGGCGGGGAGCGATAGCCCAGCAGGTAGGGTTTGCCTTGCACGCGGCCAGCCTGTCCCGCCTGGGTTCGATCCCCAGCATCCCATATGGTTCCCCGAGCACCGCCAGGAGTAATTCCTGAGTGCAGAGCCAGGGAGTAACCCCTTGAGCATTGCCGGGAGTGACCCAAAAAAGGAAAAAAAAAAGGAGGCTTGAGGCCATAGTGACCAGGCTGGTAGGAGTCACAGTTGATCCCACAATGAACTTTGCAGTGACACTGCCGGAGAGGCCAAAAGTCTCATTTGTGTGGGGATCACAGACGCCCTTCCAAGGCACCCACAGCGTCACAGTCACAGGCTGGATCAGGCATCAATAGTGAGGAGAGTTAGGTCAGAGGTCAACCTGGAGTTAAGAAAAGTCAGGGTCAGGCGTGGAGATTGGACGAGATCGGCACATTCAGTGTGGCCGTGGACAGCATGGATTGGAGATGAGAGGCATGTGGGGAATGGGGATCCTCCCGGAGATCTTGGTAGAAGGGCTGGCAGAGCTCACAGAGGTGCCCTGCTGTGTTGTGCTGACACTCATCACACATACCTCCACTCACATTGTTAGATGCCAGATATAGGGTCATGTCAAAGTGGCAGCTGTGGGCATGCCCGTGGCACTCACATTCTGGGCAAGCGAAGATGGCGATGGAGTGGGCTAACACAGTATCAATGTGGCCAGGCAGAGCAGGGCACAACACCTACTGCGGCAGGTGTGGGGATGCCCGGGCTTTGCCGGCTCATCATGGGTGGTCCTGGTACAGGTCCTGGCAGTATTCAGTGAGCACCAGCAGTACGGTGGAGGCAGACACAAAGGCCATGAACCTGGCAGGGAGGACAAGATGAGCCTGTCCTGACTTCCTCCAGCCTGCCAGCCCACCAGAAAGGCCCCTCCCGCTCCTCAGCATGCCTTCCACATTGGCTGGGGCCCCAGGAGCAGGCTGGCACTCAGAGGTATGGCCATAGTGTCTACGGTTACCTAGGGCCACAAGGTCCTAGAGGGCATAGTAGTAGGAGGGCTGTCCTCTGAGCCTCCCACCCAGGATGTCAGCTTGGAGAAGTTGACACGGAGGTTAGTCACATGCAAGAGCTCTGGAGACACCGATGCTAAGACCTTGGGTACACGAACCACCCTCCCTCCAGCTGGGAAGGTTGGGTCTCTCATCACTGCAGGCATGTCCCAATACCCAGGCTGTGGGAGACCCGACCCTGCCCCCTCTGAGAGTATAACTTTAGGATAACCGCAGCCTCTGCACTGCTCCTATCCTCCTATTTTTCCTGAGCTGAAACCAGCACATCCCACCGTTTCCTGGACATGCTATTCTGGCACCTTTAAGAATTTAAAATTTGGCGAGCACTGCCAGGAGTAATTCCTGAGTGCAGAGCCAGGAGTAACCCCTGAGCATCGCCAGGTGTGACCCAAAAAGCAAAAAAATTAAAAAATAAAAATAAAATAAAATTTGGTTCCCTTTGGGGTTTTAGAGAAAGTACAGTGGGTAAGGCACTTGCCTTGCATGCAGCTGACCATGACTCAATACCCAGCACTCAATTTTTTTTTTTTTTTGCCTTTTGGGTCACACCAATCTCAGGGGTTACTCCTGGCTCTGCACTCAGGAATTACTCCCTTGCGGTGCTTCGGGACCATATGGGATGCCGGGGATCGGAACCCAGGTCGGCATGCGACGGCGCGTGCAAGGCAAACACCCTACCCGCTGGACTATCTCGGCTGCCGGCCCCTCCCAGCACTCCATTTGGTCCCCTAAGCCAGCCAGGTGTTACCCCTGAGTGCAGAGCCAGGAGTAAGTCATGAGCATAGACAAGTGTGGCCCCAAAGCAAAAACAACAGAAAACCTGCTTCCCCAATGCAGTAAAGAACTGCATGTCCCAGCACAACTTCCAAATGAGAAACATTTTCATCACCCAGACGAATGCATAAAATGCTTATCTCACTTTCAGGTTAGCTCCAAGAGATGTCTTGCCTATCGGCTCCCTACTGAGCAGATCTCAACTGCCCAAAACAGGCTCAACAGGCATTCAAAAAAATCTTCACGTGGATGGAGGAGGTAAGAATTGATTCTTTTCTCACTGCTCCACAACTCATATCTTGTAGGTCTCCTTTGCTATTTCTCCTGATCCTAAGGGCAACAGTAGAACTCGGGGACTTGGCATACAGGTTGTATGAAAACCAGGTTTACATGGTTTTTACTCACCTTGCTGACGTTACTAGGAACTACAGCAGGGTGAGTGAAAACCAGGTGAAAGGCTACTTTAAGGTCTGTCCTACTCTGGCCCTCATCTGCCCAGGCTTTAGCCTGCTGGACAATGTGGTAGATTCGTCTTTAACAAGATGTGTTTTATAAGTGGTAACACCCCGAGATACCCTGGCGCCACCTAGGGGCAGCTTCTGGGATGAAGGGCCCAATCAAGTCCAGAGTTTTTGAAGGGGACGGATAATGAGACCATGACAGGAGGAACAGTAATGGGAACTAGCATGAATAACAGTGATGGGGACCCATTGAGTGAGGGGGGCAAAGATGAGGGATGGGAATTGCTACCCATGCCTACATATGGGTACTGGCATGAGGAAAGTGAGGAAACAGAAGTTGGGGTGCGGGGAGGATATTGCTGTGGAGCTGAGCTGTGATGCCTTCCCACCCTGTTCTACTGGGGCTCCATCTGCCCCATCCAAAACCTAAGTTGTCCAGGAACACAGGAGATACAGGGATGGCTCTAGGGTTGGTTACCCTGGACCTTGGGGTTGTTTGGGTCTCCTCCAGAATGTCTGGATCCAGAACTTTGAAAATCACTGAACATAAGATTCAGTCCTGAACTACTGGCATCATTTCAGGGCCTCGAACCCCCTTCTCCCAGATCTGACCTTGCCTTCAGTAGTGGGCTCTTTGTCTGAGTAACGCTGGTCACAGATGAGGTCACTGCCTCTGTGGCCAGGTGCAGAAGGGATCCAGGAAAAAACCTAAGCAGTTGTGGACAAAACACTGGTACACATGCCAGGAACGGTCATGGTCCACCAAGCGTTCAAGGAGCAGTGCTGCTCGGTGGACAGTCTGGGCTTGGGAGGGAGGCCTGTGGGTCACCAGGTGTGAGCATGGCTGGTGAGGGGCAGGGAGAACAAACCCTGATTAGAGCACTGGGTCAGCTTGAAAGTCATGAGCTGAGTGAAGTGGAAGACACCCTCGAGGTCCAGCTGGATGGTGACATTTTCAACACCCGAACCACAAAGGGCCAGTAAGGGACCAGGCCCGCCCCTCTGGCCTATACAGACTGACACACTGACACTCTCACCACTGCTTGCCACCAGGTCTTGTTGCTGTCCTGGTCACTCTGGGAAATCATTTTTTTTTTTTTTTTTGCTTTTTGGGTCACACTCGGCAATGCTCAGGGGTTTCTCCTGGCTCTGCACTCAGGAATTACTCCTGGCGGTGCTCGGGGGACCATATGGGATGCCAGAATCGAACCTGGGCCGACATGGGCCGACCGAGTGCAAGGCAAACGCCCTACCCCTGGGCTATCGCTCCGGCCCCTGGGAAATCAATTTTCAATGCTATGGCTTCCTTGGTCCCGAGAGTCACAGAAAAGCAATTCTTAGAGTGCTAGGGGAAGAGTCCAAGGAGACTGACTAGGACAAAGGCACATGGTAGGTCCCCACTACACTATCTCACACCTCAGCCTCCAGCAAGGACCTTAAATCCATAGGACTGAGCTTGCCCAGGAAAACCCAGTGACCATTTCAGAACCCTCACCCTCTTCCATACCCGCTGGTGACTGACAATACAGTAGGGCTCAGGGCCATGGAGACCACAGGTGGATGAGGTTTGAAGACTGGCCAAGGCCAGTAATCAGGTTGCCAATGGGTGGGTAGCAGCTGTCATTGGATCAACTGGGTGGGGGAATTATGTTTGGTATCTCCTGGGCAATTGTTCTGGAAGCCTGACCCAAGAGGGAAGAATCTGAGTAGAGATCCTAAAGGAAAGTCCCCAAACCTCATCCCACTCCACCAAGAGGCCTAGGTTTCATCTCTTTCTGGTTGGCTCTTGGTAAAAAAGGTAATCCTTTATCCGTCCATGGCAGTAACAACAGAACTGAAAGGAGGGGGCCTAGTCCAGCTGGGTGTCCCAAATGGAGGAAACAGGACTCCAACCTGGCAAAAGATGCAGAGTGGGCTTCCCTTCATGGTGGGCTGTCCTGCAGGAGCTGGGTGTGACCCTCAGGTACTCCCACATACTTACATGGTAGAGGAAAGGCCAGGAGTTTGCAGAATTGGAGGCCCAGTACTGCTGGAAGCTAGAGGGGTTCAGAGCGGGAGAGGGGTGAGACTACACCCAGGGTTTTAGTAGCAGCCACCGGGAGCAGAGGTGGAAAGGAGGCACCAGAAAGCAAGTAGAACTTCTCCACAGGATTCCCAGCTATCCAATGCTGTAGGAGCTAGTAGGGCCAGGGTTCAGACAAACCCAGACAGGAAGATCCGATTCTCATATACATTAAGTTCTCACCCCTAGTCCAGAAAGGCTGTTGTCTCCCAAGAGCCCCTGGGGAATGGGACAGCCCAGTTACTGGCATTCAAACTGGGCAGTCAGCTTAGGACTGGGAGGGTGGGGGTGAGGGGTGGGGGGGGTGTTAGGGCCACCCCTCTCCAGGTGAGACGAGCTAGTGTACTAACACAGGTCCATTTGGAAGGCAAGATGAGTCTGCATGTGGGCTAGATGGAGCATTAGGAAACCAGCAAAGAGAGCTGACAGATTTTCTCCTGGCTCAACCATTTCACAACCCAAGGAGAAAATTCTCTGGTCATTGAGGGTAAACACCCAGGAGCCCCGCTTTGCTGCTAAATTTGGTTTTTGGACTGTACCCAGTGATGCTTAAGAATTACTCCTGGAGGGCTTGGCGACCATATTTGGTGCCAGATATACTCAGGTCAGCTGCGTGCAAGGCAAGCACCCTATCCCTGTGCTATCTAGCTCTTGCTGTTCTTTTTTTAAATTAGAGGCTTGGGGAGCATGTTCTTTTGTTTGTCTATGTATTTTGGTGCTAGGCATGTTCTATCTCCCTAGTGCCCCAAACACTGGACTCTAAACACTAACAGGGTAGGGCAAGGCTAGTCACTCTCCTGGAAGGAGCAGAGAGGCAGAGGTACATTATCCAGTTTAGGCCCAGCCCAGGCCCACACAAGTCTAGGCACAGCCCTAGTTTCAGAGTAGGCTAGGAGACAAGGCCAGGCAGTCTACTCTGCCCCTAGGGGACAGCACCACAAACTCCCTCTACTCTGACCTACAATCCTGCTGGCTAAGGTTCCCCACAGACTATCTATTGTCCTTCTGAGTAATAGCAGCTGCAAAGGAAAGGGAGGGGCCCACATCACTGACTTTTACTCCATCTTCTTACAATCGGGTACACACCTCCAGAGACCAGGAGCTGCCCTTTTCATAGTATCCCACTAACCCCCATAGATGATAGATGACTTGCTCTGGGCCAACAGCATCTTCAGGTAGCCTTTACTGTGGCCACACTGGCCAATCAGCAGCCAGGCATACATGTCTCACACACACACTCACACACAGAGCTCCTCCTTCCTGCCCCCAGAGAGTCGGCAGGAAGACTGGCAGGTGGAAAGGTATAAAACGTGATAGATGAACAGTTGACATACAGCTGGGAAGAGTAACAAGTCACAGTGCACTGCACCATCAGAATGCCCCTCCCGCCTCCCACCCAACCCATACTCTGTAGTCTTTGAAAGGAGGCTGGTGGCTGCCAGGGCCCGAAAAGGCACCTGGAGTCCTTGGGGTTGTGGAATCCATGGGCAGTGCATAGTCACTGGCCAGACAGCTGGGCTCAGTTTCCCCAAACACTGTTCTGTGAAGGAGTCAGGGTGGACACTGAGCCTGGCAGCAGCGGCTGGAGCTGTATTACAGGGGACAGATTCACACAGAGGATCCGCTGAGCCTGCTGCCGCACCCTCATCATCTGAGGACTGCCTGTCCACCTTGATAGCCTGGAACTTCAGCAGGGCTGCTCCAGGCCCTGGCCGTGTCCTCTTCCTGGGTAGAAGATCCGCTTCCTCAGCTCTTTTCCTCTTTTGTCCTGGAGCCTCAGGGTGGCCCTTCCCCACCTCTCCTGGCAGTCCTGGCTTGAACAGACACGTTTGGCCTTCCTTTGTCCTTACCCCTGGGTTGGGTCTGAGCCATCGTGGCCTTGGCCTGTACTGCCTTGGCTTTGGCCCTGGCCCATATTGCTTTAGCCTTAGCCTGCATTGCGTTTGCCTGGGCCTTGATCCTCGCTATCTTGACATTGGCCCCGAGCCTGCTGGCTGTCTTGGCCTTGATTTGTGCTGCCTTGGTTTTTGCTTGGGCCTTGGCAGCTCTAGCTTGTATTCGAGCCACCTTGGCCTGGACATAGGCAGCTCTGGCCAGTAATCGAGCTTCCTTGGTCTGGGCTATTTTGGTGCTCAGGGCAGAGCCACTTTTCATTTGCAGGCCACCAAGGAACCTAGTGTCTTTGTGGGTTTTGTTTTGAGGTTCACTGCCTTGTTGGTCTCCAGCCCTGGGACCTCTGCCTGTGAGATACTTGGGACCCTTGCCTGTGGCTTTTCTAGGAGCTTTGAATTGGGTGTTCCCAGACCCTTTCCGCGGACCTTTATGCAGTTTCAGGGGAGACTCTGCAAGTGAGAGTTGCAATGGCTGTGCCTTGTGCTTGGCACCCAAACAGGACATGGGAGTCTTGAGTGGAACCAGGGCCTCAAGGACAACAGAGAGCCGCATGGCAGGGTAGACACCGGGATAGAGGCGGGCTGGGAAGCCCACTGCCGCGCCCTGGGCACGACTGGCACTTGACTGCTTCAGGGAGCTCAGTAACAGGTTGGTGGTAGGATGCTTGGTGAGGGCTGGAGTGGATGTTTTGGCCAGCCTGCCAGACAGAGGCATGGGTAGCAGCGTGGCCTGTCCTGCAGGCAGCTCCATGGTAGTTCGAGGAGCACTAACTGGAGATGAAGTGGTGGTTGGGGCTGGGGCACGAGCTTGCAGCTTCGTCTGGCTTGGGGGATTGGCTGTGCATGAGCTGTAGCCATAGACATCACCACTGCGCAGAATGGTAGGTTGAAAGCCATCATCCCGCAGGCCCTGGAGGAAGGCCACAAGCTGGGCCTCTGTGGCACTGAGATCCTGGCTCATGGGGTTAAAAACATGCAGTGCCTCCTCCAAGGCCTTCTTCCCTGCCGTGGAGATCCGTGACCAGGAGTGCACAGCTTTCTCCTCCACATGCTGCACCATGCTCATGGCATTAGGCACTGCAGACGGCCCTGGGTATCCGCAAACCAGTGCTCAGCACCTCCAAAGCAAGAGGAAAAGAGTTTATAAGAATAACACTGTACTCTCCATGGTAATAGGCACCGAGACAGAGAGGAGTGACCGTGAAAGCCCCTCCCTGAGACAAAAGCCTGGCCTCCTGACAGAAGTGTCAGGGTAATGTCTGAAAAGAGTGCCAACCATCTGTATAGGTCAGAGTTTGTCTATTTGGGGTGGGGGTGTTTATTATGATCACTCTGGCAATGTTCTGGGGCCATATGATGCTGGGGATTAAACCCAGGCTTTCTGCTCGCAGGTATATTTTCCATGTGTTTTGTCCGTGAGCTAGTCTGACCCCAAAGGCTGCTTCTTCAGCATTCATACCCATAAGCTCATCAGAACCATCCAGTCTGCCATGGGTTCCTGGGAATGTCAGTCTGACAGGCTGCCATTTTTTCAATTCTGTATTTCCTTTTCGTTTTTCAGCCACACTTGGCAATATGTTTGGGGTTACTCATGGCTCTGCACTCAGGAATCACTCCTGGCAGTGCTTGAGGAACCATATGGGATGCCAGTGATTGAACCTGGATGGGTAGCATGCAAGACAAGTGCCCTATCTGCTGTGCTCTCTCTGTTTTGGGGGTCACACCCAGTGATGCTGGGGATGGTCAGGGGTTACCCTAGCTCTGCACTCAGGACTCACTCCTGGCGGTGCTCGAGGGACCATATGGGATGCCGGGATCGGACACAGGTTGGCTACATTCAAGGCAAACACTCACCCTGCTCTACTATTGTTCCAGCCGTCCCACTGTGCTCTCTGACCCCACAGTTCTTTAATTTCTGAGGCCAGAAACCTAGAATTAGATTTAGTTCTGGCAACTCAAGCAGACCTATATTGAAGGCAATATGGCAATACCATCAAAGTCCTTGGGAGTGCACACTGGCACCAAATTCAGCCAAAGGACCTAGGAGGGATTCCTGAGAGATGACACCTAGTTGGGACAAGTGATGGAAGCAGAAAAGTGGAACAGCCCATACGATGGTTTCCAAGTAAGAGTGAGACATCCTTGTTGAGACTGGAGTTTGGGATCAGGATTGGGAAACAGCTGGAAAAATGGGTTGAAAGCAGGGCAAGAGGACTTTGAATGCTGGCTGGAGAACCCAAGCTTGCAGCCAATGTCCAAGCCCATTTCTTCTTTTCATCTCCCACCCTCAGGGGTTATTAGCAAGTTCACAAGAAATTCTGCTTTCAGAGTTCCCAAAGAGGTCACCTGATGGTCCAATTTCTAGCACGAGTCAGGAAGGCAAGATGCAGGGACAAAGCTAGACTCCCCCTCAACAGAAACTAAAAAGATGATGAGTATCAGGCACTACTAACCCATCTCTAGGCGGTCTGGAGGCCATCATCCAGCAAAGAGCCAAAAGGCTCCAAGTAGACCCGCTAACAAGCTGGATGTTAGAGATCTGAGCTGTCCTAACTAGGGGTGGTGGGCCGCACGCCTGGTACAGCCCAAGCAGCACTAAGAATATCCAAATTGTCTCAGGCTTCCCTGGAGAAACGGGAGACCTTCAATCAAGACTAAAATATAATTCCCCACCGCAGAAGGGCCCCAGAGGCTGCTCCCCAGCTGCACTGGGGCATTAAGACACCAGTAGGGATTAGGCAGGTCCTGGGGGGCAAGGAGCCTCTTTCCAACAGTTTCTTCCTACAGCCTTAAAGGAGCAAAGAAAGTTTTCAGAACCCCCAGGAGGAAGTGCTCCGAGGCTCTTTGTTTTGGAAACAGTGGATCCTCAGGCTCTCCTGAGACCACCAAGAGAGCACAAATCCTTACACTTCACTTTCGCTCTTTGATTTCTCTCACCCCACCCAATGGGCTGTAGGTCTCAGGACTGTGAGCGGTAGCACAGGGAGTAGCCTATTTCTCCCCAGGCACAAATATTAGGGGTGAGCTGGGATTCTTTCCCCAGGTCTGAGGGCCTTAGGAGGGATCTTCTGAGCTCTCCAACAGGCTCCGGAAACAGCGGCTGTGCTCGGCAGCCAACTTCCCAAAACAAGTATTGCCGGGGCCAGCAGAAGTTGATCCAAGACAGGCGACCGGAGGGGCCCCATCTAGGAGAACTCGGGGCGGGGCAGAGCAGGACTTTCGGGTTGGGGTAAGCGTCCCTGGAGTCCGAGCAGCGGGTGTGAGCAAGGGTACTGGAGGCAGCAAAACGCGCGGGGCGGTGGTGCAAGCCCGACTGGGTCTCGCAGCCCGAGGGGTGGGGTCTCTGGGTACAGGATGGGGGTGGGGCGGGGTCTCGGCCGGGCCGGCGGAAGGCGGGGCCCGGGAAGAGCGGCTGCTCGGCCCATCCACCCTGCCGCTTCTCAGACAGCCCCTCCACGGCGCGGCTAGGCCCATGGCTCCAACCTACCGGCGCCGCCGCGGGGACCAGGACGCACCTCTGCGCCGCCTCTGCTGCTCCAACATGGCCGCCTGCTGCGTACCGGAAGTGCGCTGCGCTTCCGCTTCCGGACCTGACTCGTCCTAATGACCCTTGACCTTTGGAGACCCCCGTTCCCCACCAGTGTGGGGTGGGGCAGGTGGGTGCCATGGGAGGGCTTCCTGGAGGTAGTGGCCACTTGGATGACTCTGAGCCCTTCCCGTCTATGCTGGAGAAGACTAGGTGCTCTCAGATAATTCCCGGGCAGACTGAACCGGAGCTTGACTAGGGGTAGATTCAGGGCCTACTGATGCCCTCTCTGAGAGGCCTGGTACTATAGGACATTTAGGAGGGGCTCCTAAAGGGTTCTCTGGAAGGGCCAACCATGCTCTGTCACTCCTATAGCCACTGACAAGGCTTGCTTCTATCCTATGTGCCAAACCAGAGGACACACAAAGAGTCCGCTGCTAGGCTTTTGCAAAGGGGGGCCTCCTTTGTAAAAGGGGACCCTCTACTATGGATTGCAATCTCAGTCTTTCCACCTGAGAGCCCTAAAGGAAGCTCAGAATTCCTATAGGGTCAACTGCCCAGTCACCACCAGATGATAAGACACCAGTCAAAATTAACTGGTGAGGCACATATGCTGCCTGTGCCCATGTGTCGATGCTGAGCACATGTGGTGACCAAGCACATGTGGTACCTGAGCACGTCACCTGCATCTCCCCTCTTGAGATGTATACCCTCATACTTCATACTTTAACTCTGGGATGTGTACTGGGGCTCTTTTCCCTCTTTGGAGAAGCCATGTTCATTCTCTCTCTCTCTCTTTCTCTCTCCTCTCTCTCTCCCTCTCCCTCTCTCTATGTATCTTTCTCTCCTTCCCCAGAATTTCCAGTTAAAACAAACCAGCAGAGTCAGAATAGTCTCTATAGCTCTGACTAAAAGCTCAAATTCAAATTGAGAATCCTGGCTTAGTTTCATGAATGGAATATAGGGACATTTGCACTCAGGTCAAAGCCTACTGCCAGAACTCTAAACTCTGACACATCTGGTGGTACCAAGTGCGATAGCAGGGGACAGGTGAGAGTCCATGGGCAATCACAGGAGAGTGGCTAGGTGACTCCTCCCAAGTACTGTCTGACTGTTCTAGGATCTGGATAATCCCATGAAAGATAAACATCCACACCACCCCAGCCTCAATCTCACCTACTCTCACCTGGTACTCCTGAGCTTTCGAGGGATTGAGCCCTGATGGCATTACTCATTGCCTCTGAACATAGCCTATCCAGCAGGGTAAAAAGCAATTATCTTACTCCTCTGGGATCAGTGCTTCTAGCATTTATTAGGTAGGATAAAGAAAGGGTGGTGTTCCAAGGGCTGGAGTTCCAGCAGTGCACTCTAAGTACCCCTTACTTTTTATGCTCCCAGTCCTCAACTGTTTCACTAAGTTATATCACAACTGCATAAAGTGCAGGGCTTTAGGTGCTTGCTTTGCATGCAGCCGACCCTGGTTCTATCCCCAGCACCACCACTACTGAGCATCACTAGAAGGTCAACTCTTTTTTTTTTTTTTTGCTTTTTTGGGTCACACCTGGCAATGCTCAGGGGTTTCTCCTGGCTCTGCACTCAGGAATTACTCCTGGCGGTGCTCAGGGGACCATATGGGATGCCGGGGATCGAACCCGGGCTGGCATGGGCTGGCAGCGTGCAAGGCAAACGCCCTACCCGCTGGGCATCGCTCTGGCCCCGAAGGTTAACTCTTGAGCAGGAGCAAACACGAGCATTTCCAGGTATGCCCCCAGACAACAATAATATGAAGATTGCAGTTGAGACAAAGATCCCATTGGTTTTGTTTTTTTGAGTTTGCTTTTTTGGGTCGCACCAGCAATGCTCTGGGGTTATTCCTGGCTCTGCACTCAGGAATTACTCCTGGCGGTGCTCAGGGACCATTTGGGTTACTCGGGAATTGAACCCGTGTTGGCTGCATGCCAGGTAAACGCCCTCCCCACTGGACTATCACTCGGGCCCCAGAGATCCCATTGGAATCTCCTAGTCTTAGCTCCATGATGTTCTGTGGTGACTTGGTAAGAACAGTTTTTGGGCGGTGGGTCAGTAGACCAAACTGCCAAAGTCAAAGCAGTTGAGGCTTGAGAGCAGATTCAAGAGTTTGGCAAGAGAGGGGAGGAAAGACTGGAGGAGTTTGGAAGGTATCTAAAGGGAGATGAAAAAAGAGGGGAGAGAGCTTGGCAGGGGAAGACTGAGGGAGGGTGGGGTGGGGTTTGTGGAGCTGCACGATCACTCCATGAGGGATGCCAGTGCCCAAAGTGAGGGTTAGGGGCAGAGGGTGGAAGCCTTCTAGCCTGTATCTGCAGGTGGTCTTCACACAGTTTCCATGTCTAGTCACCAGTCCCTGAAAGGGACTGAGTTTCTCTGATTATGCCAGAAGGTTCTGTCTGCCTTCCAGGGAGCCCAGAAATCACGCTAAGGGATTTATGCCTCAAGCAGCCCTCACCCCATCCTGGATGGAGATTTGAGAATGAGTACCCCAGCAACCTTTGCTGGGGGCTGGGGACGCTGTGGGACCCACATCCTGCACTGGCTCCCCAGAGTTCATTGGCTCCCAGTTGTCCATAGTGGTAACTGGCCTGGTGACCCATAGTGGTAACTGGCCTGGTGACCCCCCCATGATTGGCTGTTTCCTCTGTTTTCTGGCCACTTATTTGCTGGTACTCCCACCACCTCTCCGGCACTAACTATAAGTACTTGATTCTTTGTCTTTTGGCCATCTACCTTGGAGGTCTTAGGGACTCTACGCTCATCCCGTTCACTCCCCCGCATCCCCCTCCCCAACAAAAACAAAACTCCCCACGCTGTGGGAGAGCCTTGGAGGGCTGAAGCTGTCCCTGCTTGCTCCTCAGCTCCTTCCTAGGGGTGCACCGTGGGTCCTGTTCTGCGCCCTGCTCTGTCCCTGGAGAAGCGCAACTCAGTCTGCGGGCCCCCACCCGAGGCTCAAGTCACGCCCCAAGTGGCCTCCAGGGGGCGCCGCCGCGAAGCCCGTGGTCGGACTTCTGCGAGCTCACTTGGCGATGGGCGGGCGCCGGCGCCTTTGTGCCCCCTGGTTCTTCGGGTTCGCCCCACCTCTCGGTGCTCCCAGCTGGGTTCTGCTCAGAACAGCCCTTCATCACACGTGCGCCGCGCACCGCCGTCTCATGTCTCCCCTGCCAGAGGTCCGACCCCAAGTCCTGGGCAGGCCCAGCGTCCACAAGTCCGCCTTGCCTGTTTCCCCCCGGTTTGCGTGTGACGGTGGGTCTCCTCGCCCTGCTTTGGCCACGGCAGGTGCAGGGTTAAAGCCAGGAGAGGTTTTCCCGAGTCGGGGAGGGGTAGGAAGGAGGGGCGGACCCCATCCAGCCCCGCCCCGCGCCGGAGCCGAGCGGGGCCCCACCGGAGCCCGGCCGCAGCCCCGCCACAGCCCGCACCCGCAGAGCGCGAACGGCGGACCCCACGCCCGGCGGCGCCCGAGGCCGGGCTGGTGAGTCCGCGGAGGCCGCGCGCAGGGCAGTGGGGGGCGCGGGGTGTTGAATTCGAAGTGCTCCCGCTCGGACCCGCCCCTCCTCCCGGAGCTGGAAGTTTGGGGCCGGGAGGCCCGCACCCGGGGTCATGGGAGTGTGTGTGGTTAAGGGAAAGGAGAGGCTGGGCAACTTAGGATCTGCTGGGCGGGGAGCCCCAAAGTCCAGCTGCCCGTTCCTGCTGGAAACGCCCTGGGTTCTGGGGACCCTAGAGCCCAGTGCTCATGAATCCCCGGATTCACCTCGCCCCTCTCCTGGACACTAGAAAGGCTGGACTCCCAGGATCCAGCCTGGGCAATACAGAGGAAATGTGGGACGCCAATGTCTGCCGCCCCGTTTCTGGCCCCAAACGCCCCTTCTTATTCCCTGGTCTCAGCCTCATGCCGGTGGGGATGGATAGACTATGGCTTGGGCCCCAGAGATGGGGAGGACGCCCTGGAGTTTGATCCCTGACGACAGGTGCCAGACCCTGATGGCTGCTCAGGGCAAGCTAGAAAGCCAGGGGAGGGGGCCGGTGCTGGTGCGGACCCCTAGGGTGAGGCTGTTGAGGGGAAGAGAGGGGCTCTCATCTTACCTCCCAGCTTGACCCAGATCTGACTGGGTAGCTCCCAGGTAAGGCAGGGGGTGGGAGGACCCCTAATGTTCCCCAGGAAGCAAGGGAGTTGTCTGGTGTCTGGAGTTCTGGCTATTAGGGCTGGTGCTCCCCCTGCCCGGGCAGTGGCGCTGACCTTCCTTCCCTCTCTCCTCCAGGTGAAGGCAAGGTCTCCGGCACCTGGCAGCTCCCCTGTAGTCCCACCACCTTGCAGAGTGGAGGTGAGGCCTCACCATGGCCCTCACCAGGTCTGCGGCATGACCAGATAGCATGGCCTGCCACTGGAGGTGAACACCATGGCCACAGGAGGTGGCGGGGCTTTGCCTGGCAGGTATTCCCACCTATGCCCACCTGCCGTGTGTATGGCACTGTGGCATACCAGGATGGGCACCTGCTCGTGTTGGGGGCTGTGGCCGTGCTGGATTGCCCCTGGACACTGCTGAGACACTGGACATGGCTTCCCATACATGGCTGGCACTGGCCCCTCTGCCCACTGCCCGGGCTGGTGCAGCTGCTGTGGTGCTGGGCAAGCAGGTGCTAGTGGTGGGCGTGGATGAGGGCCAGAGCCCTGTAGCTGCTGTGGAGGCCTTCCTGGCCGACGAGGGGCGCTGGGAGCGCCGCGCCACCCTCCCTCAGGCAGCCATGGGGGTCGCGACGGTGGAGAGAGGTGAGTGGACTTGCAAGGAAGGACCCGCCAGTGTGGCCCAGGGGTCCCTTTTCGAAACTGGACAGAGCCTGAGTTCCCTGGACTTTGCTTTGTCTCCTATGTTCTGCCCTGCCTAGCTCTGGGCTGGGCTTTTATTTTCAGTTTAGTTATTTTATTTTATCTTTTAGTTTAGTTTTTTTTTTTTGGGGGGTGGCACATCTAGCGGTCATCGGGGCTGACTCCTGGCTCTGCACTCAAGAATGACTCCTGGTAGAGGGTTCAGAGGACCATATGGGGTGCCGGGTGGCCATGCACAAGGCAAGTGCTTTACCTGCTGCACTATTGCTCCTGTCCCTGAGCTGGGCTTTTAGCAGCCTTAATTGCCTTTTCCAACTGGGAGGGGGAGTAGAGCCTAGACAGGGCTCCAGGCTGGCACCTCCTTGCCCCAGTCCTCTCTGAGACGGGGAGGGGTGGCCAATGACTCCCACAGTTATAAATAGTCTGGGGAGGGGGAGGCGGAGCAGAGCCTTGGCTCGGGGCCCGGCAAGTGCTTAGATTCTCCCTCCCCATACGCACACATACACACCAGGGAGCCTGAGGTGGACAAAGGCCGTGGTGGCCCAGGGACAGTTGCCATGGAAGCCTCCAGACTCCAGATGAGACTGACTGATCTCCCAGCTGACCCTGAGGGTGGAACAAGGCAAGACTCTCCCCCTTGTAAAAGGGTGGGATGTGCGCCTGGATGGAAGACTTGCGGCTCAAACCCCTCTCCCGGCCTCCCAGTTCATTTCCAGAGTGCCCCTTGTCCTATCTGAGCCCCAAGCCCAGCAGATTCCTGTATGCCCCCAGCCGTGGTTTAAACCATCATTCCCTCCCTTTCCTTCAGGGGACCCCCACCTTATGGCCTCAAGGTCTGACCACCCGTCCTGCTTGGATGCCAGGCTTGGTTACCATAGCGTCTCAGGAGACCGGGATGGATTATAATTAGATCGTCTGCCTCCTTTTCACTTGAGGGGTCTTGGTCAGAGTGGGAACCCTACTCTTCCAGCGCCCCTCCAGGCTCACAGCAGGGTTTCTGCTGCGGAGAGGGACAGCACAGACACATCTGAGCCCCAGGCACACCCAGACCCTGCCAGGCGGCTCTCAGGGCGTCCAGGCTGGGAGTCAGTCTGAACCATTCTTTCCTCTGTAGATGGTATGGTGTATGCTCTGGGGGAATGGGCCCTGACACAGCTCCCCAGGCCCAGGTCCGGGTCTATGAGCCTCGTCGGGACTGCTGGCTCTCACTACCCTCCATGCCCACGCCCCTGCTACGGGGCCTCCACCTTCCTGCACGGCAACAAGATCTATGTCCTAGGTAAGGGTCTGGGGATGTGGGAAAGGGGCAGCACTATTAAGTTCCCTTCTGCACAGCTGATTGAAATCCGTTGGTGGTCTTGCATGAAAACAGCTTTGTTGGGGTAAGCCAGGTCTGCTCTAAGGTGCTGGTATCCACTGACCTGTGAGGACTGTCAGGTCACCACCTTGTACCTGAGGATCTATGGGCAGACAGTCCACCAGAGGGTCTCTGGTGTGTGTGCATGTAGGGGCTGGGAGGCGAGACTGGGTCCAGTGATAGAGGAGGAGGAGCCTGCCAGGCCTTGGGCTCCCCCTAGGTGCCTGATTCCATTGGCAGGGGGCCGCCAGGGCAAGCTCCCAGTGACTGCTTTTGAGGCCTTTGATCTGGAGACCCGGACCTGGACCAGACACCCAAGCCTGCCCAGCCGTCGGGCATTTGCTGGCTGTGCCATGGCAGAAGGCAGCGTCTTTAGCCTGGGTGGACTGCAGCAGCCTGGCCCCCACAATTTCTACTCCCGCCCACACTTTGTCAACACTGTGGAGATGTTCGACCTGGAGCACGGTAAGCAGGGACTGCCCCAGGCTCTTCTCTGGCTGTTCCGGGCTGGAGGGTGTGTGAGACTAGGTCTGACTTCCGGGTTGGAGAGTGTGAGACTAGGTCTGACTTCCGGTTGGAAGGTGCGTGAGACTTGGTCTGACATCCCGGTTGGAGGGGTGTGAGACTAGGTCTGACTTCCGGTTGGGAGCGTGAGACTAGGTCTGACTTCCGGTTGGAAGGTGCGTGAGACTTGGTCTGACATCCGGGTTGGAGGGGGGTGTGGACTAGGTCTGACTTCCGGTTGGAGGGTGCGTGAGACTAGGTCTGACTTCCGGGTTGGAGGGTGCGTGAGACTAGGTCTGACTTCCGGGTTGGAGGGTGCGCGAGACTAGGTCTGACTTCCGGTTGGAGGGTGTGAGACTAGGTCTGACATCCGGGTTGGAGGGTGTGAGACTAGGTCTGACTTCCGGTTGGAGGGTGCGTGAGACTAGGTCTGACTTCCGGGTTGGAGGGTGCGGAGACTAGGTCTGACATCCGGGTTGGAGGGTGTGAGACAGTCTGACTTCGTGGTTGGTTCTCCGGTTGGTGGCTAGGTCTGATCGGGGAGGGTGTGAGACTAGGTCTGACTTCCGGGTTGGAGGGTGCGTGAGACTAGGTCTGACTTCCAGGTTGGAGGTGCGTGAGACTAGGTCTGACTTCCGGGTTGGAGGGTATGAGACTAGGTCTGACTTCCGGGTTGGAGGGTATGAGAGTAGGTCTGACATTCGGATTGGAGAGTGTGAGACTAGGTCTAACTTCCGGGTTGGAGGGGGCGTGAGACTAGGTCTGACATCTGGGTTGGAGGGTGTGAGACTAGGTCTGACTTCCGGGTTGGAGGGTATGAGACTAGGTCTGACATTCGGGTTGGAGGGTGTGAGACTAGGTCTGACATTCGGGTTGGAGAGTGTGAGACTAGGTCTGATTTCCGGGTTGGAGGGTATGAGACTAGGTCTGACTTCCGGGTTGGGAGTGCGTGAGACTAGGTCTGTTGCGGGCTCTGGTTGGGGGTCGGGGGTCGGTGGGGTGTGGTAGGTGCTCCGGTGGAGGGTGTGAGTAGGCTTTCGGGTGGGGTGGGGCTCGGTGGGTGGGCTGTGATGGGGTGTGGGGGTGATTCGGTGGGGGTGTGGGATGGTCGCTTGCGGGTGCGTGAGTAGGTTGCCCGGTTGGAGGGGTGAGCTAGGTCGCTCGGGGAGGGGGGTCGCTGGTTGGGGGTGGCTGGTCTGACATTCGGGTTGGAGAGTGTGAGACCAGGTCTGACTTCCGGGTTGGAGAGTGTGAGACTAGGTCTGATTTCCAGGTTGGAGGGTGTGAGACTAGGTCTGACTTCCGGGTTGGAGGGTGCGTGAGACTAGGTCTGACATCCGGGTTGGAGGGTGTGAGACTAGGTCTGACTTCCCTGGTTGGAGGGTGTCTGACTTCCACTTTCTTGCAGGGTCTTGGACCAGACTGCCCGTGGCCTGCGTATGAGGGACAAGAGGGCCGACTTTGTGGTTGGTTCTCTTGGAGGCCACATCGTGGCCATTGGGGGCCTTGGTGAGTATGAGGGGGCTAGGGATAGGAGGGGATCCCTTCTCTAATCATCCAAGGTGCAGGGCTTTGTTTTTGGTTTTATTGTTTGGTTGCTTTTTTGGGGTCTCTTTTGCTCTAAGGTGCTGGTATCCATTGACCTGTGAGGACTGTCACGTCACCACCTTGTACCTGAGGGTCTATGGGCAGACAGTCCACCAGAGGGTCTCTGATGTTTGTGCATGTAGGGGCTGGGAGGCGAGACTGGGTCCAGTGATGGAGGAGGAGGAGCCTG
The DNA here is from genome assembly GCA_021461705.1 of Cryptotis parvus. Classification (NCBI taxonomy): domain Eukaryota; kingdom Metazoa; phylum Chordata; class Mammalia; order Eulipotyphla; family Soricidae; genus Cryptotis; species Cryptotis parvus. The sequence goes on along the minus strand of JAJIBD010015388.1, from coordinate 19,872 downwards.
CCAGGCCTTGGGTGCCTTGGGTGCCTCCCCCAGGTGCCTGATTCCATTGGCAGGGACCGCCAGGGCTAGCTCCCAGTGACTGCTTTTGAGGCCTTTGATTTGGGGTCCCGGACCTGGGCCAGACACCCAAGCCTGCCCAGCCGTGGTGTTGAGGGATCTGAACAGGGATATGCTCGGGGATCATTCCTGGCAGGGCTCCAGGGGACCTTATGTGATGCAGGGGATAGAACCCAGTCAGCCGTGTATAAGGCAAGTGCCCTGCCCACTGTAGGGTAGGGCCCCAGGGGAAGGGCTTTGTGAGCACCCCCTTACCCAGTCTGAAGGGGCAGGGTCTGATCTCTGTGGGCTAGCTCTTGGGGAGTCGTTCCCCTCAGCACCTGACTGAGGTCTCTGTCCACACAGATGTAGTCAAAGCATCAGGGTAAATGATAGCTGATCAGATAAATGTCAATGGACAAATAATCCACTGGTGAATGGGCAGAGAGAGGAGCAAGACACCAATTCAAGTCCATCCTGTAGTGATGCCTAGGTCATGCTCTGGGCTCAGGGAGCAAACTGGAGCCCCTGGTACCTGTGCCTTCTCTGACCTCTGTCTCATCCCTGCAGGAAACCAACCATGCCCTCTGGGCTCTGTGGAGGGCTTCAGCCTTGCTCGGCGGCGCTGGGAGGCACTGCCTGCCATACCCACGGCCCGATGCTCCTGTTCTAGTCTGCAGGCTGGGTCCGGCTCTTTGTTATCGGGGGTGTGGCCCAGGGTCCCAGCCAAGCCGTGGAAGCACTGTGTCTTCGTGATGGGGTCTGAATGCCTGTCTACTGGAACAGTTCGGTACCATGAGCAGATGTCTGTGACTGCTTCTGCTGCTAAGGAAGCTCACTGTGGCTCTGTGGGATGGGATGTGAGAGGCACAAGGGGTCGGCACCAAAGACACCACCTCGGGACCTGGGGGGCCTTCGTCTTTAGCATAAGACACACATATGCTTACACCCACCTTTACCACCTTTCATTCATGAACCATTCCTGGCTCGCCCTTGCTCTGGAATCTACTGAACCCTCTGTCCAATGGGAAGTAGGCTGAGGGGAGAGCTGACCTCCTGCCTCATATGGTCACTTGTTGTACCTGGAGTTGAACAGGACAAGGCCCATCTTTGGTATTCTTAGAGCATCCAGAGTCCCCTAGGGACCAGCAGCATTCAAAGAGAGTGGGCAACGCAAAGGGACGAAAGAAGAGGATGCAGGGAACTTCCAGAAGGTCAGAGAAACACTAGCTCTGGGCCCCGTGCACTGCTGGCTGTGAGCTTGGGCAAGTCATTTCACCTCTCTGTGCCTCAGCATCCTCATCCGTAAATGGGGATCTCTGAAACCTTCTGGCCCTACCTACCTCACAGGGCTGTTGTGAGGACCCCGGGAGTTCAGATGTGGAAGTAAAGTGCTGCTAATATCTGGTGTGTTACCCCTGGTGTAGCCGCTGTGTTGCCCCTGCAGCCCCTTGACTCCCTCAAAGGCGTGGGTCCAGGCGGAACCTCTTGGAAACCACAGCTGCTCCTGTGATGCCATCAGATTACCACTTTGCTCTACTATCCTGCTGTCATGAGCCTTATGGGATGACCAGAGAAAGTGACCCCAAATGTCATTGGTAGGATGCCTCCAGCTGGTCAAAGGGAGAGTAGGCCCTGGGAGTGGGGCGCCCTCAGACCCAGTTGTCGGGAAGGTTCCTCTGGGTAAGGCTGTATGGCCGCTCCCCAGGCAGCTGCACTCGGTACAGGGGCTCACATCTGGGCATGCTGCAAGAAGGGAGTTGGGGGATCTCTAAACCCCTACCTCATGTGGTCACTTGTTCTACCTAGAGTTGAACAGGACAAGGTCCAACCGTGGGTATTCTTAGAGCATCCAGAGTCCCCTGGGGGGCAAGAAGCATTTAAAGAGTGTGGGCAATGCAAAGGGATGAAAGAAGAGGGCCGCAGCAACTTCCAGAAGGCCAGAGAAACACTAGCTCTGGGCCCCGTGCACTGCCGGCTGTGAGCTTGGGCAAGTCATTTCACCTCTCTGTGCCTCAGCATCCTCATCCGTAAATGGGGATCTTCTGCACACTTAGCCTTCTGTCACCTGCTCCCTTCTCCATGACAAGGCTGCCAGGCAGCCAGCACAGGGAACAAGCAACTCAGGAGCCAGGTGTCGGCCCGGCCAGTGCCCACTGCTCTCCAGCCTCTCAGCATCCCTGGGCTGCAAGCACAGACCGACCTCCATGCAAGTCATTCTTTAATGGACCAGTTGAGGCACTCCGAGACCCCGCTATGAAGGTAGTGCTGCAGCAGCCTGCGCCTTGGGATCTCCAGGAGGTCAGGGGAGTGGAGTGGGGAGGCCAGAGTCTTGGGCTGTACCTTGTCGATTCCACAGTGGCCGTCTCGGAAGGGGTGGCAGAAGTTCTGCTGGTATGTGGTGTTGGCAGTGGGAGGCTGGAGCTGCACAAAGTGGACAAGGCGCTGGGGGAGGTCACTGAATCCTGGTTTTTTCTGGAAACTGGTCCGGTAGGAGGATATGTGGGGCCCCTGTTGACTCAACTCCAGCTCACAGGGTATCCAGCGCAGGAAGGTGTGCTGCTGCCACAGTTGCTGCGGGTCTTTCCTCCTCCCGATCCCCTGCAGCAGCCAGTAGGGGCCCTTTGCAAAGGGCCCACAGTCAACCGCAGTTTGGACACCAGGCACTTCTATGGGCCTCTCCTAAAGCTAAACCTGGCCTGGAGATGACCTCTTTGGCTTCGCCCTCCTCCCCAGGTCTTCCTTTCTGAAGACCCCAGAAAGCTAGTGGCCCCAAGGGTATGCATACGCTGTCGGGTGTCAGGTGGATCCCAAAGCAGAGCCCCATCTGCTCAGGGAAGGGCTGTGCCCCAGATGACAGAGACTGTTCAGGACACAGATAGTCCTTTGTGACAGGCCGTCTCCCTCTTTGGGGTAGCTTATTCCCTCCACCCTACTTTAGCCTGGCTGGGAGTCTTCATCTCTTCAACACTCACTTTGTCATAGCAAGTGCGGTTGTCATGCTTGGAGAAGTAGTGTTGCTTTACTGGCACCTTGAAAGATAGTGAGAAAGACAGTACATAACGTGGAAATAACGCTTACCAATAGTTCTTTGATATTACCTTAGAGTATAGGTAATACTCCAAGGTAGGGTATTACCTATACTCTATAGGGATATAGGTAATACAATAGGGGAAGCCTCCAGGAGCCACCAGCCCTGACTTACTACACTGCCAACCCCTGAAAGCAGACACAAATGAAATCAACAACTTACTCCTGAGACAGCTCATCCTGGCACTTGGCCCCATGGTAGAAGCAGCAGTAACTACTGACCGAGGAAGGGACTGCAGCATCTTCTGGCCAAGGGAAGTGGTTCTTTCACTCTGGATCCTTTAACTCCTAGTCACCCAGGACAAGACTTTGGCTACCTCCTCTCCTTCAGTTCGCTCTTACCTCCTCAGATATAATCCACCACACTCTTGGCCCTCAAAACCACCTGGAAACCGACATTTTGAGTTTTCTCCTAACTCCACTCTGCTCTGTATTTCCATGTAATTGCTTAATGGGGATTTCTAAGCACACGGCAGAGCTCTGGATCATTCCCCAGACCCGGCCCACATGCTGCCTTCTCCCAGTTTAGGTTTTGGCAGCCGGCTTCTTCCAAGCACCTCAAAATGCCCTTGATTCTTTTTTTTCTCAGGCTATATCCAGTGTGCCAGGAAATCCTGTTGATACCTTTTTTGTGTGTGTGGAGATGCACGCAGTAGTGTTCAGGGCTTATTTCTGCCTCTGCACTCAGGGATCAGCAATCACTCCTGGCAGTTCAGGGAAGCATGTGTGGTGCCAGGAAGTAAGCCTGGTTGGCCATGCACCCTGCCCACTTTATGATCACTCTGGCCCTCTAAATCCTCCTTTAATATGCGCCCAAAATGGGGAGCACTACTCTGCCTCACCTTTGTGTTTGCAGTGGTCCGTGGCACTCGGGATATTGAACACATATTACCTCCAGCCATACTGCCTTACCTCCTCAAATATGCTACCTGGCTCACCTCGGGCTTTTTGCGTCCCCCTGTCGCTTTTGCCTGGGACCCCTCTCCAAGCTGGCTATGACTCTTCACTTTTTGAGGGGAGGGGTCACACCTGGCGAAGCTCAGGTTCTGCAATACTAGCTCTGCACTTAGGAATTCTCCTGGCAGTGTTCAGGGAACCATGTGGAATGCCGGGGATTAAACCCAGGTCATCCGTGTGCAATGCAAATGCCCTCCCTGCTGTACTATCGCTCTGGCCCCCTCCTCACTTTCTAAGTGCTACACTAATAGTTCCACCACTCCAACGCTTCATTTTTCATCGTGACTAAGTGCTGTTAATGCTCATTAGATGTCCCTGACTAAAACATACACTCATGATAAATAAAGATCATTGCTTGCCCATGTCTGGAACTTCAACACGGAGAACCATGCCTCTGTGTTCAATACATGTTTGCTGCAAAAACAATGTAAAGGGACAGAAGGTCCCCAAGGCATTTTCTTTGGGTCACTTTGGGCCAGGGAGCCAAACCCTCCCGTTCTCCCCCAAGTAGAAAAGCTCCTGCCAGAGCAGTAGTACAGCGACTAAGGTGTTTGCCTTGCATGTGACTGAACTGAGTTTGATTTTTTGGCTTCCCCAATGGTCCCCCGACCACCAGCAGGACTAAGTCATGATCGTAGAGCCATAAATAATTCTGAGCATTGCTGGGTGTGGTTCAAAAGCAAAATAATCATAATTATAATCATAAACATAATCATAAGTAAATAGACCCTTCTCAGTCCTCAGTCCTAGACCTCAGCAGAGATATCGCACAAGACTGTCTTATCCAGCTTTTTGTGCTTGGACTGTGGCCCCAGGTCCCCCTCTTCCCAGCCACCAGCCACTCAGCTTTTCCTTCTGCAAAATGGAATCAAGTTCCTGAGGAGTTTAGGCTCAGTTGGGTTGGGGTATGTGTAGTAACTGACAGCAAATTCCCGAGTAACAGGCAGGGGCTACCTCTGCTCCAAATTCCTGAAGTAGAATTTCAGGGTTGGATCAGTCATATGTTTTTCTTTTTTGGGTCACACCGGCAATGCTCAGGGGTTTCTCCTGGCTCTGCACTCAGGAATCACTCCTGGCGGTGCTTGGGGGATCATATGGGATGCCGGGGATTGAACCCTGGTTGGCTGTGTGCAAGGCAAATGCCCTACCCGCTGGACTATCGCTCTGGCCCCTGTCATATGTTTTTTTTTTTTTTTTGTTTTTTTTTTTGCTTTTTGGGTTACACCCGGCAATGCTCAGGGGTTTCTCCTGGCTCTGCACACAGGAATTACTCTTGGCGGTGCTCGGAGGGACCATATGGGATGCCGGGGATCGAACCCGGGCAGGCATGGGCTGGCGCGTGCAAGGCAAACGCTCTACCCGCTGGGCTATTGCTCTGGTCCCGTCATATGTGTTTGTAACGTGCCCCCTATTGAGCCTCTTGCCTTGAGCTGGTGGTAATCTCCGTTGGAATGAAAGTTTCACAAGGGGGAAGCCACCTGGCCTTACCTTTCATTCCTTGTAAAGCAAGCTGACATGACAGAGATTGAAAACCTAGAGCCCTTTTTAGAAAGAAAAATAGGAGAAAATCTTTATATTTTCAATTGCCAGCCAGTGCAGTTGCTGGTAGTTACATATCTAGTTTTTAAAGAAACTGTGAAACTGTTTTCTAGAGTGTTGGTACTATTTTGCATACACCAGGAATGTATGAATGATCCAGTTTCTCTGCATACCAACACTTGAGCTAGACAGAGAGTCGTAGTCTTGACACCAAAGACAAGAAAAAAAAATTAATAAGTTTTTTGAGTTTTGTTTTTTGGGGCACACCCAATGATGCTCAGGGCCTACTTCTGGATCTGTGCTCAGGGATCACTCCTGGCTCAGGGACCCATATAAAATGACAGGCTCAAACTTGGGTTGGATATGTGCTAGACAAATGCTCTACTCACTGTACTGTCTCTCTGGCCTGATCCATTAAATCTTACTCAAAAAACTTCATATGAAGAAGTGAAAAGAAGAGTGACAGACTGGGAAAGAATATTTGCAAACTATATATCCATTAAAGGGTTAATACTATAATGTTAAAAAGGTTGTTCACAATTCAAAAGTAAAATACCAATCCGCTTAGAAGATGGGCTAAAGATCTAGAGACATTTCATGAGAGAGCATATATAGGTCACAAATAACCCATGAAAAGTTAACTAAAATCATTAAACATCATTAAAATGTCAGTCAAGGGGGCCAGAGCAATAGCACAGTGGGGAGGACATTTGCCTTGCACGCAGCCAACCCGGGTTCAATCCCGGCATCCCATATGGTCCCCCGAGCACTGCCAGGAGTAATTCCTTAGTGCAGAGCCAGGAGTAACCTCTGAGCATTGCCGAGTATGATCCAAAAAGGAAAAAAAAATAGTCAAAATCATCAATCAGAGCAGTTAAAAAAAAGTAGAGACAAGAGCAACTGTTGGTGACATGAAAAGAAACTGGCTCTGTGAGAATATAGAATAGTATCACCACCCTGGAAAACAGTTTTAAACTTAGCCTTGGAGGTAACTCAGTGTCTAAATACGCCAGGCCTGTCTCAAAAGCACGAAGCTGATAGTTCAGTTTCTAGCACTGCTTACATGACCCAAGAACACTGCTGTCTGGGCACCCCTAGCGCTGCAGTAGAGGGGTGTAATCCCTGTCATCTAGCTTAAGTATGCAGCCCCTGAATGCACAGAAACTAAAAGACATAGAAGCACTATAGCCAGGGGTAGGTATATTGTCTCCTATGGAGGGACAAGCACATGCGTACCATAATGACCCTCCACTGAGTTCGGCAACCAGAACGTTCATGCACACCACAGGTAGATGGACATGACCCCAAACAAACACATGTGCAGCACCACAACCTAAAAGTGTGTTTGACTTCCCTAAGCACCACTGGGCCTGAGCACTCACTCCCTAGCCTGACCTCCTAACCATGTGGGCTGAGTATTGCCAGAGTGACTCTCAGCCCTTCCATTGGCACTGCTAAGCAAAGGACCTTTAATTTTTGCTTTTATTGGGCCACTCCCAGCAATGCTCAGGGGTTACTCCTGGCTCTGCACTCAGGAGACCATATGGGATTCGGGGATCGAACCTTGGTCGACCATGTGCAAGGCCCTACCCACTGGGCTATCATTTCGGCCCTAGGACCCTGGTTTTTTTTTAAGTGGGGCCAGTGTGATAGTACAGCAGGTAGGACACAATATCTTACACCAAGTTTGCTCCCCTGGACTCCTCAGGAGTAAGCCCTAAGCATCGTTAGGTGTGGTTCAAAAGCAAATAATTAAAAAAGTGGAACCAGACAGGGGTAAGGCATTTGCTTTTCATGCTGCTGATCCCAGTTCAATCCCCAACATTACATATGGTTCCCAAACACCACCGTGAATGATCCCTGAAAACAGAGCCAGGAGAAACTCCCGAGGGCCACTGTATGTGTTCCAAATTTCTCTCAGGAAAAAGTGTATGAGGGGGTCAGAATGATAGTACAGTGGGGGTGGGGGGTCTTGCCATAAATGTGGCTGACCCAGGTTTTGACCCCTGGCATCCCAGATGGGCCCAAATGCTGCCAAGAGTAATTCCTGAGTGGGTAGGCCATTTGCCTTGCACACAGCCGACTTAAGTTCGATCCCAGTATCCCACATGGTCCCTGAGCACTGCCAGGGAGTAATTCCTGAGTGTAGAGCCAAGAGTAACCCCTGAGCATGGCCGGTGTGGCCCCAAAACAAACAAAAACAAGTATGACCACCCTCTCCCTTACACCCATCACAACTGAGTGTGTTTACAATACACCAAGTACATGTTCAATACCAGTCACCACCACAACTACAAAACAAAAGGAAGAGAAAAAAGAAAACAATAATAAAAACTAGATATGCAATTACTAAAATTGAGCAGTTACCCTGCTTGGTATTTATTCCAGAGGAATGAGAACTTTCATTCACCCCAAAATATATTCTCCAAATGTTCATAACAGCTTTATTTATAAGAGCCAAAATCTGGAATCAGTCCAGACATCTTTTAAATTGGTGAATGGTTAAACAAAAACTGGTACATAAATTCCATAAAGTAGTGCTCAATTAAAAAAAATAAAGGAATAAAACACAGATTTGCACAACTTGAAATCATCTGTTATTTTCTGAGTGATACTCAGCGATAGTCCTCAGGGTTAGTCCTGGCTCCGTGCTCAGGAGTTACTCCTTGCAGTGCTTGCAAGGATCATATGGGATGCCAGAGAACGAATCTAGGTCAGCCACATGCAAGACCAATGCCCTACTCACTGTACTATCGCTCCTGCACTTGAAAGAATCTCTAGGAAATAATGCTGAGCAATAAGTCAGTGTCCAAGGTGTGCCCAGAGAGTCACTCGCCTTGCACATAAATGACCCGAGATTGTTTCACAGCAACCCACATGGTCTCCTAGCTTCTGCTAGAGGGGAGATCCCTGAGCAGAGTAGGAGCAAGTCCTGATAACAGCTGGGTGTGGTCCTAAACCAAGGAGTCAGTTTCCTTAGGCTGTGCACAAGATTGTTCTATCTATATATTATTTATTTGTCTTTTCATTCATTCATTCATTCGCTCGTTCATTTGTTCGTTCATTTGTTCGCTCATTTGTTCATTCGTTCATTTATTCATTTGTTCATTCGTTCATTCATTGGCGGCAGGAGGGGCCAGGGAGATGCACACCCGGCAACATTCAGGACTTCTTCCTGGTTCTGTTTTCAGGGTTCACTCCCGGTGGTGCTCCGGAGACTACATGCATGCCCTATATGCATGTAGGGAAAGCACTTTAACTTCCTACTATTTCTCTCCTCCCAACATTTATTTATTTTTTGGTTGTGGCGGGGGGTGGGGGGGGCACACAGGCAGCTCAGGAGCCACACCTGGTTCTTGTGCCCAGAGGTCACATGTGGCTCTGTCTCAGGAAGCACACTTGGTAGGTACACGGTTGTAAGTGGTGGCAGGACTTGAACCATGTGGCCCCAACTGCAAACTAGGCAAGTATGTTAACTTGTATCATTTCACTTGTATCACTTGTCTTCCCATTGTTCATCAATTTGCTCAAGTGGGCACCAGTAACATCACCATTAGTTGGGAATGAAGTTTCATTATTGTTACTGCTTTTTGGCATATCGAATACACCACGGGTAACTTGCTAGGCTCTGCTGTGGCTCTGGGTTCATCCCAGGGGGCCCAGTCTTTTTCTATGTCAGGCCATCAACTATCCTGGGCCCACAGGGCAGAACCTGGGTGTGGACAAGCTTGTCTCCTGTCTGCCACCTGCTGACGCAGCCGGGCATTGCAGCCACACCTGCAACACCTCGAGGGGCAGGAGTATGTTAACATCAATACTATTTCTGAGAGAGTCTCTCAGACATGGGGCAGAGCTGTTCCTTGCTCTCCCTGTGCACAGCCGTTCATGAGGCAGTTGGGAGACATGGCGGGTTCTAGCCCTGGCCCACCACCTCGGCAGAGCCTCACAACAAGCCAGACCACCACCCCTCACTCCACGGGCGCCGCCATTTTCCACATTTGGACTTTCCTCTCGTCAGAACTCCACCCAGCAGACCAGCCCATCACAGCCCGGCGGTTCATCAATAAATGCTTTATTTGGAGGTGTTTAAAAAAAGAGTTTGCCTCACGCTTGGCAAGCCTGGCAAGCTTCTTGTGTTGTATTTGATATGCCAAATTCCAGTAACGATTACATTAGGTCATTCCCATGACCTAATATAATGGTTTGAGGCTCTTTATGTTCCTGTAGCAAGCCGATGCCCCTGGCTCTACTGGCATGAGACAGGACATATGGAGATATTACTGGTGCCCGCTTTAGCCAATAGATGATCAACGGGAAGATCGTGATCGTGACTATTTCTCCACACTGATCTTCTTGTTTTTATAGAGTCCACACCCAATGGTGCTCAGGGAGCCTAGGGGCCATTTTCCTGTAATGCTTGGCTAGAACATTTTTTTTTGCTTTTGCACCACACCCTGCAGCGCTCAAAGCTTACTCCCTGGCTCTGCACTCAGGGATCACTCCTGGCAGAGGTCAGGGGACCATATGGGGTACTGGGTTTGAACCAGGGTTGGAAGTGTGTAAGGCAAGTACCTAACCTGCTTTCCTATATCATGAGCTCCATTAGGATATTTTAAAAAATGTCACTTAAAAGTGACAGCTGGGACATAAATGGAGGAGAAATTGGGGGGCTGCTAGGAGTCAGAAGGGCATGAGTGGGAGACTGGTGGTATGGTCATGAATGAGCAGCAGCAGAGACCTTTTAGATGGGGCACAGTTAGCTGACTGGGATGGGGAAGACACAAACCTACATGGTGATAGCAGTTTATTTTGGTTTCGGCATCACTCCTGGCAAGGCCTTGGGACCATGCAGTAGGGCCCCCCACATGCAACGCGTTATCCTCCAGCTATTTGACTCCTCTCCCTGGCCCCTAATAATATATTGTAGATCTTAATAAGCATACACACGAATGACTGCAAGGAAAACTGGGGAAATCTTGGAAAGAGGTGGATAGATTAAGAGTTGAAGTCTTGAGAGTGATAGTATATGATATTATATTGCAGCGTTTTTATTTTAGGGCGAGGTGCATGGGCACACCTGGTGATGCCAGGGGTTGTTCCTGGCTCTGCACTCAGGAATTACTCCTGGAGTGCTCAGGGGACCATGTGGGATGCCAAGGATTGAACCTGGCTGTGCCACTTGCAGTGCAATAACCCTACCCATCTGTTATCTCTCCTACCCATTTACTATAGATTTTAAATATGGGGGACCTGGACAGTGTAAATCTGGAGTAACAGTTATTCTCTTATAACTCCTACGATCTACAGTGATCTCCACAAAAATCTTAATTTGAAGAGTATGGGATCTGGGATAATTTCTACTTGACCCCCAATTTTCTCCACCTCCATCTTCAGCTTTAAAGCCATGCATAACCTTAGAAAGTGGATGCCTCTGTTGTCAGGCAGTTCTGACTTTGGAAACCCACTATTTTCTCAGTGGCAGGATAATCTATTTACTCCCACTGAGTTCTGTTCTCACAGCTGTGGGAGAAGTGGATGGTTCCCTCCCTACCCAGGCAGTTCAGAGAATTCTTGAGGAGAATTTTACCTGCATTTTTGTTTCTAATCCACCAAGGCCTTATTTCCCACCAAAGTGGTGAAATACATACCTAATAAATGTGGGACTTGGGCTGGGGTTCCGTCTGAAGATGGAGCAGTGTTTGTGTGCAGAAGGGACAGGAGTTACAGAGAGTGGCCACACTGAGGTTTGAGTGGGAGTGTTGGAGCAGAAAACTCTGCTCCGTGGAGCCACCAAGAAATGACTTTTCCCAAGTCATAAGCCCCTAGGCCTCTTGCCAACCTCAAGATTAAATAGAGGAGCTGGAGAAGAGAGTGCAGTGGATAGGGTGTTTAATTTAAATGAGGCTGAATGGATTTGATCCCTGGCATCCCATAAAATTCACAGTAGTAATTCCTGGCTGCAGAACCAGAGGTAACTGCTGAGCATTGCCAGGCATGGCCCAAGAGAAAAAAAAATAGAATGGAGGATTACAGCTTCTAAGATGTGGTAAAGTGAAGGCTAGAATTAATTAATCTGGTTTAGAAGAGAATGAAAAATGAATTTAATTGCACTGAAATGACAAAAACAAATTTTCTATCTGCCTCAAGGTAAAGAAAGTAGATGTCTCATCTTGGAGGTCATTGAACACACTAGATACAGCCAGCCAGCTGAAACCTATTCTTGCTCAGCTAATAAGAAAAATAACGTGCATCTTCCCTGAGTAGTCCTTGAGCAGTCTAATTACAACAGCTTTAGACCTGCAAGGAGCCATGAGACTTGGCATTTCTGTAACCCAAGTCCAAGACTCAGTGATCCTGGACCAGGAGACTTGTTCAATGGGCTAGAACACATGTCTTACATCTGTTCAGTGTGCTCAAGACCCTGAGTTCAATCCTCAGCACATAGGGTCCCCCAAATATCACTGAATGTGACCCTAGTGGTCACCAGCACTGCTGGGCCTGAGATAATACCAAACCACTGGTTCAAGTATTTCTGGGAGTGGCCCCTAGTACCAGAATACCGCTGGGGAGGCCTCCCTCACACAAGACACAGACATCATGCTGTTTGGGGCTGCTGACAATGCTAACAGGAGGCTTTTTTGTATCAACTCAATCAAAACTTCTCCTCACTTCAATCAAAACATGTTTCTTATTCTGTTCCTCTGTTTTTTGGGAGAGATTAAGGGATGATCCAGGGTCAAAGACATAATACCAACATGAGTTTGATCCTCTGTACCATATGGTTCCCTGAGCAGGGATCCCAAGAGTGACCCTTCAGGGGCTAGAGAGATAACACAGTGGGAAGGGCATTTGCCTTGCACACAGCCAACCTGGGTTCAATCCCCGGCATCCCATATGGTCCCCTGAGCACTGCCAGGAGTGATTCCTGAGTGCAGAGCCAGAAGTAACCCCTGAGCATCGCTGGATGTGACCCAAAAAAGCCAAAAAAAAAAAAAGTGATCCCTGAGTTCAGAGCCAGGAGTAAGCCCTGAATTGCCCCGGATGTGGTAAAAAACAAAACAAACAAAAAACCCAAGGAGGGAAGTTTCAGTCTTTGGGATGAGGGCAGTCGCTGAAGAGTAATACACGCAGCAGAAAGTCCTGAGGTCACCACTGCTCCATCACTGCCCAGGTCCTCTTATTCTCTTAGGACAAGGGACCCCAGGTGAGCATTTGGAGCTGTACTGGGCCTGGCGTAGTAGGCAGTGCCCCACAGCCCTTCTTATCGGAATGCTAAGCAAGTTTAGGCTCTGTCACGTAGCAGCCTCCAGGGCTCTGTTGTTAATTTAGGAAAGCAAGTCCTGGGAATCCAAGGGGTAAATCCAGTAAGAACTGGCTAGAACCTGGGAATCAAGAGGCTGCAGTGTACATGGATTCAATCCTCAGCACCACATATGGTTCCCTGAGAACCACCAGCAGAGCTCCCTGAGCAGAGCCAGGAGTAATCCATGAGTACTGCCAGGTAGTGTAGACCCAAAAGCAAACAGAAAGATGCTGTTTCCTGGCTGGAAACATTGCAGAACCTGGACGCTGCCTCTTGATCCTGTTCTCTGAATGTCTTTTTTCCCAGCCTCTTCTGCCATCATCCCAGGTCAGTCCTTCTTGAGCAGCCATGTGAGGAGGTAATCAGCCACTTTAATACTGCTTTCCTGGCCAAAGACACCTACTGGCTTCTGTATTGTGTAAAGGGTGAACCAGACCATATTCTTTCTTGGCATCTAGAAATCTGACCTGGGAGGCAGCTGTGGGTCAAGACTCCCTTCCATGGTTCTAGAGCTCTCTTTCCAGGACCACTTTCTCATCTGGCTCTTCCTCCCTCTAGAAGGAACTGAGCAAGCGAGTCTGGTCTGTTGCTGCGGGGAAAGGCTGCCATTTCAGGAAGAGAACCAGCCTCACATGTGTCCTGGGGAAAGCTCGCCTCATTTGTCAATTCAGTCGCGGCAGGGCTTGGAGGATGTTTCGAATCCGAGAAGTAGAAACCTGCCCAGCATCCCCCTTCCACCCCGTCGTCCCCACCCCCAAAGGCTGTCTTGTACCTGGCATCGTTGCAGGAACACGTCTGGAGGCTGGGGCTTGGCTGCAAGGCGATATTCTCGAGCACCATCACTCCTGAATTGACCTCTGTGGTGCCCATAGAATCCACTGTTGTACTATAATAAGGCAGGCAGGAGGGTGAATCCCATCTAAACCCCCACCCATCAGTCCCAAGAGTTAGGGGCCACAGCCAGGAAAGAACAAAGGAGGCAGCGCAGCTCTGCAGAGGAGCCAATGGAAGTCTCCCGTCTTCAACTCTGCTGGCTCACCCGGCAGGGCTGTTTACTGGGAGCAGAGGGGACTCCCTGTCTTGGATCAGGGGTCTCTCCTGCTGGTGCTTGGGGACTGTATGGTGCTGGGGATCAAACTAGGATTGATCACGTGCAAAGCAAGTGCCTTAACACCTGTACTATTTCTTCAGTTACAACTGAGGAACATTCTATGTAGCAGAAGAGCAAAGGCAAAGGTTCAGAGGCCAAGCTCCTCTTGAGAGCTCCCTAAAGACTGAAAGAAGCTGTCCAGAGCTGGCTTCCCAAGAAGTCCTAAATAGAAGTGGGAGTCTCCTGTCTTCTCATCCCATCAAAGGTTTTGGTCACCAGCTTGTCTATCCACCCTCTCTCTGTCAGCTTCTGTCCTCTTTTCAGTTCAGTTTAGCAGTATTTATTGGGTGATTTTTACATTCCAGGCAAGGAGTTAGACATAGGATATACTGATGGAAGAAAAGTCTTTGCCCTCCAGATGTCCCCAGGCTACAGAGTAGTCAAATTCCAGAAATTTGGGGTGGGGAATCAAACAAATATCTTGCTTTTTTGGGGAGGGGTCACACCCGGCAACACTCAGGGTTACTCCTGGTTCTTCATCAGGAATTACTCCTGGCAGTGCTCAGGGGACCATATGGGATGCTGGGGATTGAATCTGGGTAGGGCTCATGCAAGGCAATCGCCCTACCTGCTGTGCTATCGCTCAAGCCCCTCAGGCAAATATCTTGAATAAATGGGGTGGCTAGCGATCTGGAGGTTGCTGAGCATAAGGGGGCTGAAAGAGTAGGTAAGGCTCCAGGCATCTCCTCAGGATGTCAGGGCAGGAAGTGGGCAGTTCAGATGCTCCATGCAGCCTGGGCACTGCATGAAGCCTTTTTACTTTACTCTCATGATTTCTTCAAGTTTCAGGTACTACCCCAGGGCCAGGGGCCAGGATTAGTGATTAAATGCATTCTTACCCAGGAGCCTATAATATCACTTTGCATCTTTCCAGGAAGGAAGAAGAAAAAGGCAAACTTTCCTTTTTATCTTCTGAGGCTACATCTGAGTAACAAAAGGGAATCTCAGGGTTCCTTGTTGCCTAGTGACAAAAGGGATGGTGACTGCATAATGCTGCTGATCACTGAGGAAGGCCCAGCCTGCTACTCTGTGTGCTTCCTGCTCTGTGTTCACCTCTCCATTAGGGAAACCTGCTCGTCAACATTAATAGTCAGGGACATTCCTTATATAAGCATAAAAGGCTCTAGTGGAGTCTGATATACTTGCAGTCAATGAACTATTAAAAAAACATTTTATAGGTGACTCCTGCATTATTAAAATTGTGCTACCCTATATCCAGTTATATACACTTAGAAGCATTTCATTGAGTTAATATAAATGTCAGGCTAGGAATATGACTCAGCAGTAGAGCACTTGCCTTGCATATGTGAAGCCTGGTTTTTGGTGGAAAACATCCATGGCATTGCAAGTAATGATGATGATGATGATGATGATGATGATGATGATGATGATGATGATGATGATGATGATGATGATGATGATGATGATGCTGACTCAGGATTAGGACAACACTCTCAGCTGCTGCAGAATAAGACTTTGGGGGAACTCTACAGTTGGGAAAGTGTTTGCCTTGCAAGAAGCTGACCCAGGTTCACTCCCCATATGATCCCATAGTCCTGCCAGAGTGACTCCTCAGTGTAGAGCCAGAAGTAAGCATGTACACTGCTGGGTGTGATGTACATGCCAGCATATTCACACACACACACACACACAGGAGTCAAGCATGTGCACACACACATACACAGACTCAATCTGGAGAAATATGTCCAGTGTGTGCAATTTATAAAATCATAAAAATATAAAAAACAACCTATTATTTATGGATATGAATATATGTTCTAAACATAAATATGCATAGTAATAGTTAAATCTCAAATTCAGGTAGAAATCATTTGGGAAATGAGGTAAGGGCAGTCGTGTCTGGGAAAGCAGCATGGAGCTCAATTCTTTTTTTTTTTGCCTTTTGTGTCACACCCAGCGATGCTCAGGGGTTACTCCTGATTCTGCACTCAGGAATTACTCCTGGTGGTGCCTGGGGGACCATATGGGATGCCAAGAATCAAATTTGTGCAACGCAAATGCCTTACCCACTGTATTATCGCTCTGGCCTGGACCTTCAACTCTTTATTATTGCTTTTACTACCCCCTTTGTTTAGTTGTGAAGAACAGGGTTGCTCGCTTGTCTGACTGTGTTGCACGCATTTGTTTTCAAGATGCTCACTGGGAATCACACACCAATCAAGTTGTGGTATTCATACACTTGTTTATGGTTCTCACCAATGTAAACTCTTTTCAGTTGTGGTACCTTTACATATACTCAACGGGGTTTCCACTCTTTTTTTTTTATATTTTTTGGGTCACACCCAGAGATGCTCAGGGGTTACTCCTGGTTCTACACTCGGGAATTACTCCTGGCGGTACTCAGGGGACCGTTTAGATGCCGGGGGTTTGGACTTGGGTTGGCCATGTGCAAGGCAAAAAAGTTCTACCTGTTGTACTATTGTCTTAGCTCTTCTTTTTTGGGGGCCACACCTGATGATGCTCAGGGGTTACTCCTGGCTCTGTACTCAGGAATTATTCCTGGTGGTGCTCTTTAACCATGTGGGATGCCGGGGATCAAAACTGGGTCTGCTGCATACCACACAAGCACCCTCCCTGCTATACTATCGCTCCTGGGGGCTTTCATTTTTTTTTTTTTTTGGGTCACACCCGGCAATGCTCAGGGGGTTATTCCTGGCTCTGCACTCAGGAATTACTCCTGGCGGTGTTCAGGAGACCATATGGGATGCCGGGGATCAAACCCCAGTCCGCCGCGTGCAAAGCAAACGCCCTATACCCGCTGGACTATGACTCTGGCCTGGGGGGCTTCCATTCTTAGTTGATACATATAAGCAATGGTTGTGATTCCCACTGGGTTTGCTGTGTTGCTCACACACATGCTTGTCAGAGGTTACATGCTTTGGCCATGGCACTAACATTTATGTATTTACTTATGAATAATTCTTTTTTTTTTTTTGGGTCACACCCGGTGATGCTCAGGGGTTATTCCTGGCTCTGCACTCAGGAATTACTCCTGGCGGTGTTCAGGAGACCATATGGGATGCCGGGATCAAACCCCAGTCCGCCGCGTGCAAAGCAAACGCCCTATACCCGCTGGACTATGACTCTGGCCTGGGGGCTTCCATTCTTAGTTGATACATATAAGCAATGGTTGTGATTCCCACTGGGTTTGCTGTGTTGCTCACACACATGCTTGTCAGAGGTTACATGCTTTGGCCATGGCACTAACATTTATGTATTTACTTATGAAGAATTCTTTTTTTTTTCTTTTTGGGTCACACCCGGTGATGCTCAGGGGTTACTCCTGCCTCTTCGCTCAGGAATTACTCCTGGCGGTGCTCGGGGACCATATGGGATGCTGAGATTGAACCCAGGTCGGCTGGCGTGCAAGGCAAACGCCCTACCCACTGGACTATTGCTCCGGCCCCTATGAAGAATTCTTGACTTCTTCCCCCCCAAATTTTATTACACCACTTTTAGACATACAATTGCAAGATGCTTATGTAGAGTTTTGGTTCTACAGTGTTCCAACACCCATCCCTCCACCTGAACCCATCTCCCATCACCAATGTCCCCACCTCCCCCCCTACACACACACCTCAACTACTTGGCGGGTTCTGTATGTCTTTTCTCTCCTCTCTATCTCTCCCTCCCGCCTAACTTTCCTATACATCGTAGAATGTAGTACATTAAAGGACATAACTCTTTCCACTAGTTTGATGGACCGCACGGCCGCAAGTGGCTGTCTGGCTTAGGGGGCCTCATGGTTAGCATCTGGACAGCGAAGGTGGCAGCTAGTGTGGTGGGCAAGTCTCATCCACAGAGAGTGATGGGCCAGAGGTGATGGGCCCACTCCCCAAAACCCATCTGTCCTCCTGGGAGCCCCATGGTCAGCTGAGCCTGGGGAGAGCCGAGTTCCAGCTTCCCCAGCCGCGTTTGAGACTGCATGCTATGGCTGGTTGCCCCAGGGCAGCTCCTGGTGGGGGCCACCAGGCTCAACAAAATGGAGGGGGAAGGGCCGATCCCTGACGAATTCCCAGTGAGAATTCTTGACTTCTAATAGTTAACCGTAACACTTTTATTAGTGTTGAGGCAAGAATCAGGGAACAATTCCAATGTCCTTGTAAACTCTTTAGAATTATCTTGGAGTACAACAGGTAGGGCGCTTATCTTTCATGCAACTGACTGGGTTTGATCCCAGACAACCCAAATGGTCCCTAAGCACACAGCGAGGAGTAAGCCCTGAGCACTCCTGGAGTGCAGCACTGCCATTCCCCCGCCCCCCAGAAATGAATCTGTTTTGGAGTACATCAGGCTCTTACTGCTTACAAGGTTTGAGTCCTATACAGTTCTTGTTTTTCTCCCTGTATTCTTGGGGACTCAGGGAACTTTTTTTTTCTTTTTGGGTCACACCTGGCGATGCTTAGGGGTTACTCCTGGCTCTGCACTCGGGAATTACTCCTGGCGGTGCTCGGGGACCATATGGGATGCCGGGATCAAACCCAGGCCGGCACAGGCCGGCCACGTGCAAAGGCTAACGCCCTACCCGCTGGGCTATCGCTCCAGCCCCTCAGGGAACATTTTTGTACTGCTATTTTTGTATTTGTATGAGCTCCTACAACCATACAGACAGAAAGCACAGGACTTTTTTTTTTTTTTTTTTTTTTTTGCTTCTATAGTTGCACTTCTTTTTAGCTGCAGTGCACACTGCATAATTGCACCATTTTTTTTTTCTTTTTTGGGTCATACCTGGCAATGTTCAGGGTTTAGTCCTGGCTCTTTGCTCAAGAATTATGCCTGGTGGTGCTTGGAGGACCATATGGGATGCTGGGGACTGAACCCGGGTTGCAAGGCAAATACCCTACCTGCTGTGCTATTACCCCGACCCCAATTGCACCTTTTTATGGCACTCATATACCCATACATACATCTGGCTATGTATGGTGCAGCTAGATGCCCTGTGTCAGGAATCACAGACAGCATAGCCGCAGTATCAGATCATGGTCTTCACATGTGGGGCACAGAGATTTGAACTAAAGACCATATAAAGTGCAAGGCAGGCACAATAAGTCATGGTGCTGTTTCTCCAGGTTGCTTTTTTTTTTATTATTCCACCATGAGATATACAATTACAATGCTGTTTATGTTTGGGGGTTTCGGTCACATAGTGTTCCAGCACCCCTCCCTCCACCAGTGCCCATTTCCCACCACTAATGTCCCCAATTCCCTCCCCCTCCCATAGCCTGCCTCTTATGGCAGGTTCTTTATCTCTTTTCTCTCTTTTCTCCCTCTCTCTCTCTCTCTTCCCTCTCTTACACATTGTGGATTGCAATACATACATTTAGAGGCCATCATGTGCATTTTTCTGCCTGTATTCAATGCTCATTCTGCCTGTATTCAATGCTCTCTGGGTTGTTTTAACCCTATTTGTAATGTTTTATTACAGGGAGAAAGAGCAAAGGACTGAGCAGATGTCTTGCAAGATGGAACACCGGGCCTCCAATTACTAAGCTAAAAGAGGGCCTTGAGCACAGTGATGTGATTTAATACAAAAAGGAAAAAAACCCAAAATTTCTAAGTATTATTATTATTAGGTTTGGGGGCCATACCAAGCAGTACTCAGAGCTTACTCCTGAGCGTATGAGGACCATGCGGGTGCTAAGGAAAGGACTGAAGTGGGTTGGCAAAGTGCAGGGGGAAACATTCTAGCTGCTGCACTATCTCTCCGGCCCCCAAAAGCTCTAAATATTTTTTATTTATTTATTTTTTTAATTTTTTTATTATTTTTTTTTGCTTT
>JAJIBD010015387.1:0-35276 GCA_021461705.1 Cryptotis parvus | reverse complement strand
TATCACTTTGGACCAACTTTGTTCTTGTTTGTTTTGTTTTATTTGGGGAGCCACACCTAAGGGTGCTTAGGGCTTAGTCCTGACAGGCTCTAGTGACCACCTCTGGTGCCAGGCATCAAACTCAGGTCAGCCGAGTGCAAGGCGGGCATCCTACCCACTGTCCTATTTCTCAGGCCTGAAACCCTTTAACTTTGTGCCAAGCTGGGCAGGAGGATGTGAGGGTGACCCCAATGCCAGCCACCTGACTGGTATCAATGCCGGGGGCAGTCTCCGTGGGAATGCGCACTTCTGGGGTTAGCTTCGGGTATCTGGTGTCAGAAGAGCCTTGATGGGGAAGACCCCCACCCACCCCCATATCACACACACACACACACACACACACACACACACACACTGGCATCTGTGGAGTCAGGGAACTGGTGAGTGTGGGAGAGAAAAGCCCCACATTCTGTGCCAGAGGATGAATAGAAACCGCTTTCCCTGTAGCAGTCACTTCCCGAGTTCAGAGTGAAACGCTGTGGATTCCCGGACATCCTGAACCCACCAGGCCAGCTTGAATGACCCTGAAGTGCAGCACAGTGAGGTTCTCTGGGTGAGCAGGAGCCTGGCCCAGTGGCAGGGAACAGGGGCACAAGGCATGGCAGATTGTCCGGGCCAGGCTGGGGGTTCCAGCAGTGAGTTAGGGACGTCGATGCTGCAGATAAAAGTCGGGGTCTGCGGGTCCACGGCGGGGGTCCACTCAGAGCACTGTGCTTTGCTTGGATCATAACCGAATCCACACACAACACACCCTGAGAGGCACCTGAGCCACTTTCCAGCATCAGGATTCGGAGAGAGAGCGACACTCTATCACAGGCCCTGCCCGCGGAAGGTGGCCTGGGGCTTCACTTTCTTCTTTTTTTCTTCTTCTTTCTTTCATTTTTAAACTTTTTTGAGGTCACACCCAGCGGTTCTCAGAGGTTACTCCCAGCTCTGCGCTCAGGAATCGCTCCTGGTGGTGCTCGAGGGACCAAATGGGATGCCGGGATCGAACCTGGGTTGACCGTGTGCTGTGCTGTCCCTCTCCGGCCTCGGGGCTTCACTTTCTTCCTTCCTTCCTTCCTTCCTTCCTTCCTTCCTTCCTTCCTTCCTTCCTTCCTTCCTTCCTTCCTTCCTTTCTTCCTTCCTTCCTTCCTTCCTTCCTTCCTTCCTTCCTTCCTTCCTTCCTTCCTTCCTTCTTCCTTCCTTCCTTCCTTCCTTCCTTCCTTCCTTCCTTTCCTTCCTTCCTTCCTTCCTCCCTTCCTTCCTTCCTTCCTCCCTCCCTTCCTTCCCTCCCTCCCTCCTCCCTTCCTTCCCTCCCTCCCTCCTTCCTTCCTTCCTTCCTTCCTTCCCCTTCCTTCCTTCCTTTCCTCCCTTCCTTCCTTCCTTCCTTCCTTCCTTCCTTCTTTCTGCCCTCCCCGCTGTGCTGTGGCTCCGTCCCCGGGGGCTTCACTTTCTGACCCTATCACAGTCTCCACCAGCGAAGGCACCACCAGCGAAGGCACCAACTGAGCTTCGCTTTCTGGCCCTCGTGCATACCTCCCGATGAGGGGCTCCCGGTCTCATGGCCATGATCACCCTCTGTAGCAGACGAGGAGGTGAGCAAGGCATGAGCACGTGTGGGTGCCGGCACGTAAATGTCTCTGCGAGCCCTTTTGCCTGACGCCACAACCCCCAGTGGGAGCACGGCCGGGCCGCGTGTTGCAGAGGTCCCCCGTGCAGCTGTCCACACAGATGACCCAGCCACCGAGTCTCGTGGGGCTCCCCACGACAGGGCAGGGGGGCACCCTGGGTCCTGCTTTAGCCTCACAGGACAGAGACCCCCGGCTGAGACCCCGCCCGAGTGACCATCCCCCAACCCGCTCACCCCGCCAGTGAGCCTCAGAGGTGCCTAGGCGTGGATCCCCCGACTCCGGGCACACAGAGCTCCCCACACCTCATGCGCTTCCTCTGTCTCACGAGAAAGGCTCCTCCCACCCAGCAGTCTCTAAAATATTCCAGTCAAACCCCAGCCTCACAGTCCCCTGGGCAGCTGGACTCCAGCCAGCCCGTGAGTCTGAACTGCCTGGCAGTGCTAGGATGGCCGCAACTGCCCGAGGTGTCCAGGTGGGCCCTGGGGTCCAGCATATTGGATTTTGCTTTGTTTTGGGGCCACACCCAGTGATGCTCCAGGCTTACTCCTAGCTCTGTGCTCAGGGATCACTCTTGGTGGTGCTCAGGCCTATGGGGTGCTGGGGATGGAACCCAGGTTGGCCATGTGTCAGACAATACCTGCCTGCTGTCCAATCTCTCCGGCCCAGCTGGGCCCATTTGGAGGTCACTACCACACGCCATTTGTTATTTTGGTGGGTGGGGGTTGACCACAGTCCTGACCCTGAGCTCAGGGACCATTCCTGGCAGCGCAGGGGGACCATGCAGAGCTGGGGCCAGTGTACAAGGTGTCCTTCCCCCTCCTAGCTCCCTGGCCCACTGCCCCTTTGATTTGGGTAAAACAAACAAAATCCAGCTCATTCTGAGGTGCTCGGGCCTCGGCAGCCCCTCTCTCTGCTTCTCACTCTTACTGCCTCTACTGACCTCTGTCCGGTGAATGTCCCACGCCTGCACTTCTCACGCCCTGTCCTCACTGTCCACCTGACCTGGCTGCCCACCCTGACGGCAGCCTACACCCCCACCCCCAGAGACTTTGCTCCATCCCACTGTTGGGAATCTGCAGGCTTCCCCCAGCATCAAGGCCCAGGGCCCCCTCGCCACCCCTCCTCGGAGGAGTCTCTTGTCAGCGGCCTGACCGTGTGTGGGAACCATGGACGGTTCCCCGAGTCCTGCCTGCATCGTGGTTCTAACACCAGAGCTGGCTGCAGAGCTCTGGCACCTGCCAACTTTTCTCCCCTGCCTTGGTCTCCACAGGGGGTCACGCACAAATGCGGCAGTGCAGGGGTGTGTCTGTGGTCCGGATAAACAGTGCTTGTTTGCCTCTTTTCTGAAGGACCGGAAAAGCAGCCTCTGGAAAAGCAGCCTCCGATGAGGCCAAAAGGAAACGCGATTCTTTGCGTTGGAAATCCCAGGAACCCCCGTCACGTCTGAGGTCATTCCAGAATGTCCCTTGCTGCCACACTTTCTCTTGTCCAGCCTGAGATCTGCTGATCCCTCCTTTTCCTAGACAACCACACACTGCCCTTGGCGCATTTGCTTCTCTCTTTGCATCTTTCTCTGTTTCTTCTAGGCTTTTTGTCTATAAGTGAAATCAGACATGTGGTCCCTTAAGTTTGCCTCCTTCTATGTTTTTGTGCTGTTAGGATGAAGCAGGCTACAGTAGTATGTCCCCCTTCAGAGCTGTATAGTATGCCACTGACATCCCTTTCAGAGCTGTATAGCATTCCACTGATGTCCCCCTTCAGAGCTGTATGGTATTCCAATGCCATTCCCCCTTCAGAGCTGTATAGTATTACACTGATGTCCCCCTTCAGAGCTGTATAGTGTGCCACTGACATCCCCTTTCAGAGCTGTATAGTATGCCACTGATATCACCCCCTTCAGAGATGTATAGTAGTCCACTGATGTCCTCTTTCATAACTGTATACTATTTCACTGAACACATTTATCTGGCTTTGCACCAGTCAGTGGACATTTAGGTTATTTCCATTGTTTGACTTGCATGATTTGTTCTGCTAGGGATGCTGGCGTGTGAGTCTTAGCATAAATATATTTCTTTCTTTTGGACTTGTGCACGCAGTCACAGAGCAGACCAGCAATTCAAATAAGTAATTTGATCTGTTCATATTCTTTTGAGAATTTTCGTATCTACATTCATAACGAGCGACTAATAGGCACTTTTCTTGTCTGCCAGTATCTTTGGGGATTAGGGTAATGCCAGTCTCTTGAAATAAGATGAATAATTTTTCCCTCTGCCTTAATTTTCTGACTTTATGCAATACTGGAACTTTTTCCTTTCCATTTCTTGCCTTGGTGTTTATCAGAAATCATCACTGAAACCACCAGAACCTTGTGGTTCCTTTCTGAGCTTTATTTTATAGCCAGTCCAGCTTCTTTAAGGGAAACAGGCTGAGCTTCTCCATGGACCATTCTGGGAACTTCGCATCTGTAGGTTGGATTGATTCACGTTATTTTTCACTGCATGTTTCTCTTTTTCTTTGTATACTGCAGGGGTCTGGCTGGCTAGAACTCATGACCTCGCTCCCCCACCCCTGCGTGCCTTTATGTTCTCTCAAGCCCTTCATAGTCACGCAGGACACACATTAGCTTTTCTCTTCTGGCAAAAATGGAGCCAGATATTCACCAAAGTATCTGTGAGACTCCAAGACAGACATAAACCCATGCTCTGCCCGGTCCCCTCCCTGGCACATGGACTCAGAGGCCAGTCGCTCTGGTTTCCCAGTTGGCCGACTGCTTGCTTGGGGCCTCACAGTCCGTTTCTTTTGTCTCAGCTGAGTCTGTCCACACCGGGGGGTGGTCACCTTGTAAGTCCCCCTTCATGCCCAGTCAGCACTTTGCCATTCTTTCATGACCATCCCGAAAACCGAAGCTTCATTTATCTGGTTCAGTCCTCGGGTTATTTGTGGGGGGGAGGACTTGAGGGGGTTCAGTTGCCTCTTCCTAGCCAGAAAGCAAAATCTGTGTTTAACTATTGACCTTTTGCACCAGAGTGAGGACAGGGCGTCAAGGCATTTGTCTTGCACATGGCAGACCTTGGTTCTATCCTGGCACTTCCAAGAGTGACCATTGAGCTCTGGCTATGGCCCCGCCCTCCCAAACCACTAAATATTGACATTTTATCATAATTTTTTAAAAAATTTTGTTTTCTGAGCCACACCTGGAAATGTGCAGGGGTTCCTCCTGGCTCTGCACTCAGGAATTACTCCTGGCAGTGCTCGGGGACCATATGGGATGCCGGGATTGAACTCGGGTCAGCCTCCTGCACGGCAAATGTCGTCCTCGCTGTCCTATGGCTCCTGTCCCATAAATTAATAGTTTTACATTGTCATTTACACCATTATAATGGTCTCAGGGGATGTCTCAGGGGATTCACTTGCTTGATGTATTGTCTTTATTCCATTTTTAAATTGTTTTTTTCAAATTTTATTATACCACTTTTAGACATACAATTGCAAGATGCTCATGTCGAGTTTTGGTTCTACAGTGCTCCAACACCCATCCCTCCACCCGAAACCATCTCCCATCACCAATCTCCCCACCTCCCTCCCCCTCCCACACATCAACTGCTTGGCGGGTTCTGTATGTCTTTTCTCTCCTCTCTATCTCTCCCTCCCGCCTACCTTTCCTACACATCGTAGAATGCAGTACATTAAAGGACATAACTATTTCCACTAGTTTGATGGACTGTGGGGCTGCAAGCGGCCACGTGACTTAGGGGCCTCATGGTCAGTGTCTGGACAGTGAAGGTGGCGGCTAGTGTGGTGGGCGAGTCTCATCCTGCTGCTTCCGGGAACCCCCCAGAGGTGATGGGCCCACTCCCAAAACCCATCTGTCCTCCTGGGGGCCCCATGGTCAGCTGAGCCTGGGGAGAGCTGAGTTCCAGCTTCCCCAGCTGTGTCTGAGGCTCTGCATGCTATGGCTGGTCGCCCCAGGGCAGCTCCTGGGCGGGACCACTGGGCTCAGACAAAATGGAGGGGGAAGGGCCAACGTCACCTCCATCTGATGAATTCCCAGTGATTCCCGCTTCTGGGAGCTGCCTACCTGGGCTCGAACTCATTTTGCTGTTAATCTGGTCTTGAGGTAGCATCCCTCCCAAATGGGCTGATATGCTGCAGTGTCCAGACAGCGAAGTTGGCGGCTAATGTGGTGGGCAAGTCTCATCCGGCTGCTTTCTGGGACCCCCCAGAGGTGATGGGCCCACTCCCAAAACCCATCTGTCCTCCTGGGGGCCCCATGGTCAGCTGAGCCTGGGGAGAGCCGAGTTCCAGCTTCCCAGCCGCGTTTGAGGCTCTGCATCTTTTTTTTTTTTTTTTTGCTTTTTTTTGGGTCACACCCGGTGACGCTCAGGGGTTACTTCTGGCTCTGCACTCAGGTAATTCACTCCTGGCAGTGTTCAGGGGACCATATGGGATGCCGGGATTGAACCCAGGCCGGCGCAGGCGGCCGCAAGGCAAATGCCCTACCTGCTGGGCTATCGCTCCGGCCCACTGCATCCATTTTTTAAAAATATTTTATTGGAACCGGAGGCGATAGCCCCTGCGGGTAGGGCGTTTGCCTTGCACGCGGCCAGCCCATGCCCGCCCAGGTTTTATCCCGGCATCCCATATGGTTCCCCGGGCACCACCAGGAGCAATTCTTGAGTGCACAGCCAGGAGAAACCCCTGAGCATTGCTGGGTGTGACCAAAAAAGAAAAAAAAATTATTATACCACCGTGAGATATACAATTACAAAGATGTTCATGTTTGGGTTTGGTCATACAGTGTTCCAGCACCCATCCCTCCACCTGTGCCCATTTCCCACCACCAAAGTCCCCGATTCCCTCCCCTCCCCTAGCCGGCCTCTATGGCAGGTTCTTTATCTCTCTCTCTCTCTCTCTCTCTCTCTCTCTCTCTCTCTCTCTCTCTCTCTCTCTTCCTTCTCTTACATATTGTGGATTTCAATAAATACACTTAGAGGTTATCATGTATCTTTTTGCCTGTATTTAATGCTCAGTTCTAGGTTGGTATTAGCACTTTTGACAATTATTGGCACACTGTTCCCTTCTGTCTTACCTAACCTCTGACTCCCACATGCTGTGGTAATTTTTTATTCCATTTTTTTCCCACACTGCACACTTGGAATTTTCTCAGGACTTAGCCATCGGAGACCAAGGTTTTCCTTTGCATGCATTGTTTGCTATTTCCATGGATGGGTTCCTTCGTGGAGAGGACCACGTCAAGGTCGTGACCAGCTTCTCGGCTCCCTACTTGCATCAGCTGATGCTCTATGGGGCGTGTGTTACTATCCTCACTGTATCAACAGTCACAGCTCTTTCATTTCTTCCCAACTTAGTCCACTTTGTATTGACCAGGAATGCAAATAATGCTTCAAAGAAAATTCTCCCTTGAGAACTAAGTGTGGCTGAGGCTCCTAGACACTTTTTCTTTTCCTTTACGCACTGACCTCCTCCAGCCTGCCTGCCTCTGTGCTCTCCTCACCCACTGCAGTGTTGCCTCTGGCCTCTCCAGGCAGCTTTGAGTATGGCAGGTTGGCAGAGGCGTGCTAGAGTATTACCAGACTAGTGTTCGATTAAACTTTTCATCTGGAGGGAAAAGTTCTTTTTGTTCAATCGACTCCCTTTGCAGAGGGTTTATTTATTTATTTATTTATTTTTTTGGCCTTTTTGGGTCACACCCGGCGATGCTCAGGGGTTTCTCCCTGGCTCTGCACTCAGGAATTCCTCCTGGCAGTGCTCGGGCAACCATATGGGATGCCGGGGATCAAACCCGGGCCAGCACAGGCCGCCGCGTGCAAGGCAAACGCCCTACCCGCTGGGCTATCGCTCCGGCCCCCATCAGAGCGTTTTTTTTAAACCTGTTTCTCTGATGTTTGATTTAAAACAGAGCAAGTCTGTGGGGTTTCCTGGTTCTGCACCGTTTTTGCTTCTCACTCTCCTTTTTTTTTTTCTTTTTGGGTCACACCCGGCAATGCTCAGGGGTTACTCCTGGCTCTGCCCCAGGAATTCTCCTGGCGGTGTTAGGGGAACCATATGTGTTGGAGGACAGGTTTAGCTACTCTGGGAGTTTTGTTGTTTTGCCCACTCCCAGCTTAACCTATTTAAGTCAAGGTTCATTCTAATGAGACCTCTCTTCTATGTAAACACTGCTAGAGGGTGTGGCAGTTACAGAAGTCACCTTGACTGAATAACTTCTGACTTATACATCTACTAAGACTTCTATGTTTTCTAGATTGGGCACAGCTCCTCTTTATACCCACTGCACCCAGCGTGGGACAGTTAGAATTTACCAGGAGACTACCACCCTGGCTACGCTGAGACTAAAGGAAGACTATAGGGAGGATCATACTAGTTTGCTCTAAGCAGGCAAGTGTGACCCTTTCAGTACACGAGAACAAGATACTCAGAATCACCCTGGTGCAGCTAATAATAAGAAGGACCTTGTGGGTACCATCTAGATTACATGAAGCTCATGAAGTTAAGATGTATTACTTTATACCAGCCCCCTCTCTCCAGTGTTTTACATAAGAGATAATCTTGGTAGAAGGGATTAGACCTTGGCATAACCTTTGTTTATACCTGCAATAGGGTGTGGCACTACACTCTGTTTAGAGTTCTTTGTTGACATGACCCTCCCGGTTGTATATAAGGGGACTGACTTGAGGCCCCTGCACCTTTGGGCCTTTTAGCTTTCGGCTTTTGGCTCCTGTGGCTTTTGGCTCCTCGGCCTTTTGCTTTTGGCTTTTGGCTTTTTGCTCTTTGGCCTTTTGCTCCTTCTTCTGGGTAGGACTCAGCTCGGGTGAGATCCTCTCTCTTTGGTGGGAGACTTAGGCTCTTTTGTATGGTCTAAGTTCAGACCAGAGCTAGAGTTTGTTCATTATACTGGAGTGCTGTGGAAGAGCTTTTGTACTATTAAAAGCCTTTTTTGGGACTGCACCGGACTCGTGAGTTTTCATCTGTTCTCCCAGCATCCTCGGAGGTAGAAGAGAACTTCTGTCCTGACACTGTCGGGGACCCCGGCGGATTTCCGACAACATATGGGATGCCAGGAATCAAACTCGGGTTGGCCGTGTGCAAGGCAAACACCCCACCCGCTGGACTATCGCTCCGGCCCCTCACTCTCCTTAATATGCTTTTTCTTCCTGCTCTCGGCTGCCCGGGCGCAGTCAGAAACTCTGGACCCAAAACAGGGCTTTGGAGCGCTCGCTTCTTGGCATGGCCGAGACACCATCACCCGTGTATTCTGAGTGTGTGTGTGTGTGTGTTGTGTGTCTGTCTGTCTGAGACATATGTGGGTGTGGGTATGTGTGAATGTGTATATGCGCATGAGTGCATATATATGTGTGTGACTGTGTTAGTGTATGTGTGTCAGTGTGTATGACTGTATGTGTGAGTGCATGTAGGTGTTTCAGTGTGTGTATGAGGGTCTATGTGTGAGAGCACGAGTGTGTGCATAGGTGCATGTATGTGTGTCAGTATGTGCATGGAGTGTATGTGCATGTATGTGAGTGTATGTATGAGTATATATGTGCTTGTGTGAGTGCATGTATGTGTGTCTGCATAAGTCTGTGTGCATGTGTTTGAGAGTGTGAGTGTGTGCATGAGTGTGTAACTGCATGAGTATGTGTGTGGGTGCATGAGTGTGTGCATGTGTGTGCGTGAGTGTGTGCATGTGTGTGAGTGTGTGCATGAATGTGTGCATGTGTGTAAGTGTGCATGAGTGTGAGTGTGTATATGACTGTGTGTATGAGTGTGTGCATGAGTGTGCGCGTGTGTGCATGAGTGTGCATGCGTGTGCGTGTGTGTAAAGGTTCTGGGCAGTCCCTGAGGAGTCTCCTCCCTGCTGGCCCCGCCGTATCCCCACAGCCATGGTGAGGCCACAGGAACCAGCACCTGCCGGTCGCTGCCCTCTGCCCTCTGCCCTCTGCCCTCTGCCCTCTGCCCTCTGCCCTGTCGTGCCCTGACTCGGTCGTGTCACCCCCATCAGCCACAGCCCGCACCACCAACTCTTGTAGTCCACGATGTCTCCTCTGGATATTTCTTCCTTTGTTGTCTTCTCTCGTTGCCACTCTTGAGGCATGTGTTCGAGCCCAGTGTCCACCGGACAACCTGGACCTTCCCCCCATTTATACCAGAGAGGGACGGAGAGTCCAGGGGGCTGGTGCTGTCCTGGAATGCGGGGCTGTGGGGCCACAAGCCTGTGGGAAGGTCTGGCCCGCAGGACTCCCAGAGACTCAGAGGGCAGCTGGTCGGGGCCGACCCCCTAGACCAGGGCCCCAGGACCCTGTGTCCACTCCGGGCCTGGGTGGTCCGCACCTGTGACAGCCTGTAGGCCCCAGGATGTGCCGAGGCGTCTGTCTGACAGGAAGAGGGGCTCGACTCTGCCATGGGGGTGAGAGCAGGACCCAGAACCAGCCCCTGCCGCAGGCCCAGTTCCTGTCCCAGCCCCAGCCAGGGGCCCCAGTTCCCGCCGGTTCCAGCCCCGCCCTCACCTCGACACTGCTGTGTAGTCAGGAAAAGCACGCTCAGAGCCCTGTACTGCAGCCAACTGGAATAACTTTACAACGTTGTGTGTTCCGCCAGGGGCTTCGAATGAACTAAGAAATCTGGTTCTGTCAACTGGATTCATAGTTTATGAGGTGGGCGACTTTGGGAAAGTTCTTTGAACGGTGCATTGTGACGTTCATCAGTACAACATTTTATTAAAACGGATCAGAGCTGGACTATCACTCCGGCCCACACAAGAAGTGGGTTTTTTTTTTTTTTGGGGGTCACACCCGGCAATGCTCAGGGGTTTCTCCTGGCTCTGCACTCAGGAATTACTACTGGCGGTGCTCGGGGGACCATATGGGATGCCGGGATTGAACCCGGGCCAGCATAGGCCAGCCTCGTGCAAGGCGATTGCTCTACCAGCTGGATTATCACTGCGGCCCACACAAGGAGTGTTTTGTTTTACTTTGTTTTGGGTTGTTTGGTTTTTCATTCTGAAGCTCGGGCTCCCCCCACCTTGGTTCTGGGGGCACCGTGTGGAGCCAGGGATCAAATCTGAGACTCCCGTATGCAAGGCTGGTCCTCCAACCATCAAGGAGCTTTTGGTGAATTTCCTGGACCAGGTAGGAGGGGCTCCAGGTATAAAAACACACTACTGAAGTGCACCTGCAGGCGCTGCTCACACTGTTCGCCCTCAGCGAGATGCGCAGAGGGACCTGGGGTCCATCCGCGCCTTTCCCAGGGTCTGCGGCATATTCCTAACGCGGCACTGCCCCCTGCTGGCCAGAGCCCAGTGTTTTTAACATGCGGCAGATCATGGTGCCCTCTAGTGGCTGCTTGGAGGAATGACTTAAAGGTTTGAGCGGTCCAGGGTAAGGCGGGAATTTTGCATTTCTGGAAGGTGGAAAAGCATGTCAGCACCGGTGCAGAGAAACACACACACACACACACACACACACACACACACACACACACACACAGGTGTGGACTCAGATGCTAGCTCAATGTGTCTCCCAGCTCCTTCACCAGACCCTCCGCACTGGTTTCTACGGCATCTCACGGGAATTAACCAGCGTTCATCCCATGCACGTGTCCCGCAGCTGACCAGCACCGATCCAACGCATTTTTATTTTCATAGTCATCAGCTAGTGATCCCGCTCTGCGCCTTGCAGGCCCCAAGCCCGACCCTCACCCAGCAGAGGTGGGAAGATACCCCCGCAGATGTGAGGAGTCTTCCTAAATGGCTTCGGAACTTGCATCTTTCCCTTAATGGAAACAAATATTCCTCTGGGGGTTGCGGGGTTCCCTAGAGGTGCTCAGAGGACCGGGCACTTCCCCAGCGGCGCTTGCTGGGGTCTGGGGATGTGGTGCTGGGGCACGCCACCAGGGGGCACCACATCGCTCCTTCTCAGGGGCTCACCTGGCAGGGCTCAGGGCTTATTCCAGGCTCTGCTCAGGGATGGATCGCTGCAGGTGGGGCTGGGGTGGGGGCACCTTTGGTGGGGGATTGAACTGGCATTGACCAGGGCAAGGCAACCCAATACTAGCTCTTAGCCCCCATAATGGCGCTCCAGCCCGTCCAACTAATCTTTCTCAAGTAATTTTCTTTATCAGAGAATTTAAGACTGAGATTTCTCTGCCCGGCGAATATGTAAGCCAGCCCTTGCTCTGTTCTAAGTTAAAGGCCTTTGTCGTGAATGAGTGGTTTAAGCCTCATGAACTGAATTCCTCGCTCTCAGCCTGTCCTGCTTATGGATAACAAAAGATGTCAGCCAAGGAGCAGCCGCCCAGCTGTTTCTAGGGCTTCTCTTGAGCTTTCAAAGCCGCCCTCGCCCCAGCACTGCGGCCCTCGCTCTAGCAGGGTACACACACAGTGCTGCTGGGCCGGCAAGCTACAGGGGCTACACCTGGTCCTCCAGCGCCATGCTGGGCAGGGCCAAACTCAGGGCCTTTTGCCTCCTCCCTTCCCTTCCCCCTCCTCCCCCCTCCTCCCCTCCTCTCTCCTCCTCCTCCTCCCTCCTCCTCCTCTTCCTCCTCTCCTCCCCCTCCTCCTCTCTCCTCCTCCTCCTCCTCCTGTCTCCTCTCTTCCTCCTGTTCTCCTCCTCTTCCTCCACTTCCTCCTACCCCCTTCTTCTTTCCCCCCTCCTCCCCTTCCTCCTCCTCCTCCTCTATCTCTTTCTCTCCTCTTCCTCCTCCTCTACCTCTTTCTTATGTCCTCCTCCTCCTCTTCTTCCTCCCTTTCCTCCTCCTCATCCATTGAGCAGGAGGTGCCCCCGGGTGGGTGAAGAGCAAGCAGGGAAGGTGCTGGGGGCAGGACGGTGCACGTTGGGTTTGGGGGTCTCCGAAGAGCAGGGTCGGAAGCCCATGAGTGCTCACGGGCTGTGACACTGCGCCAGTCACTCCGACTCCGTCCTCTTCCCCCTCTGTGAAATGGCTGTGTCCTGCTCTCAGGGCTGACTTAGGGGTGCACAAGAAAGCCGTTTGTTTTTGCGCCCCGGATCGGGACAGCTGGGCAGCCGGAGCAGAGCAGACAGGCTGCAGTTCCAGTGACGGCCTGCAGGGGCAGCCTGTACCGGGGTCCCCGGGGCACAGGTCAGCGCTGCAACTCTCTGGTCACTGGCGCTTGCCAGAAGGCACCAAGGCAGGAACAAATTCTCGGCTGCTCTTTCCAGCTAGCGAAGTTCCGGCTTCCACAGCCAGAGGCCAGTGTGTGTGGGTCACAGCAAGAACCTTCTGAGCTGAGCAAAACCCACAGGGAGCCTGGCCAGGGCCCTGAAGGGTGACCAGGGCCAGTTTGAAAACGTGGGACATGGTGCTTTGGAGACTGCAGGTGCACGGAAGGTGCCCAGAAGGGCTGTGCCCACTCACTGCCTGCTGACCTCTCCTGTCCACAGCAGGAAGCTGTCCTGCATCCCAGAGGGGCCCAGGGCAGGCTGAGGTCACGCCACGCCTTCCTAGAGCCCAGCAGGCCCCGCCCAGATTCCCTCTGGGGTCTGCCGTCCAGCTGCACTGATGAATAGGGTGAGGGGTGGGCAGACTCTCCTGGGGTTAAAGACCAAAGCCTGCTGAGGGAGCACCGATAAAGACTCTGATACCAGGGCCAGAAACGCAACTCAACCTGAACATACAGGGAATCTATTCCCATTGCTGAGCTCAGCCTTCAGGTATGGCTTGATCCAGGAGTCCAGCCCAGCCCCACCAGGAGCCAACTGCTTCCTTCCCATCTCAGGCCTCTTTCCTCTGTGACTCCCTTCTCACAGTCCAGCCTCACCCCTGTTGAGACTGCCAGGCCAGCCCCGCACCCCCACCCCGGGCTTTCCTTAAGAGACTGAAAGAACCTGGCTGAGGAGGCCCAGCTGGCTGGTCTGGCGGAAGCCCCCTATCCTGACCCCCTGCGCTCACCTCGCCCCAGCACACAAGGAAGGGGTGTGGGAGTGGGGGCCTGAGTGACTCAGCAGCACCGGCTCCCTCCCACCAGCACCACCCCCCAGGCCTCTAGCACCGCTCTCCTCCCCGTCCTCAGAGTCCGGATCCCAGCTGGGCCCTGCAGGCCCCATCAGCCAGCCCCCTTAGACGGCGGTCCATGACGCACATTCCTGCTGCCGCGGTCTGAGGTCTCCGACCCCTCGGCCTGCAGGAGCCGGGACCAGCCAGCCCCCCACGCGGCCCTGCTCCTCCTTCCCGGTGGGCGCCCTGCTCCTCCTTCCCGGGGGGGCCTCCCGCTGCTCCGGGCCCTCCACACAGACACGCGGGATGGGAGCCAATAGGCAACCTCGGGGGGGGAAGCCCCTTGTGCGCCCCAGCCCCGCACCCCTGCACCGGGCGCACCTCTGTGGTCATTCTCGCGGGGCTGGGGACCCTGGAGGTGACAGCGGGCCCCTTGCTCTGACCCCCCACAGGCAGACCGCAGGGGGACCCCTAAGCTCCAGTGGAGTCCCCAACGAAAAGCAGGTGCTCTGAGCCGGCAGAGCCGTTTTTTATATTTTTATTTTATTATTACAGGGGATGGGGGGCTCCCGAGCAATGCCCAGAGGACCCGGCGGCCACTCCTGGTGACACTCAGTGGCCCCGCTGGGCGGTCCAGCGTGGCCTGGCGGGCGATGCCGCAAGGGCCCCTTCTTGGGGCTCCAGGGGGGGTTGCTGTAAGCACGGAAGGGGGGCCCGGGCCTGGCGGCATCCTCCCAGACCCTACATCAAACTCTTCCTCGCAGAGAAAAAGGCATCGCAGTCTCCCACCCTGCACCGCCCCCTGTCTTCCTTGGGCTCCAAAGGCGGGGCGGCGGGCCATTCCCAGGTCAGCCCATTGGGGGCCACCAGGACGCTGCGCAGGAGTCAAAGGCGGGGGCAGGGGCGCCCGGGTCCGGCAGCGCCTGACCCCTCCCCCATGCCCTGCGCCCACACTCCGGGCGGCCCAGCCTGGGGGCACCTTCATCTACCAACAAGCCCCCTGAGGGCACCTTCGTCTACCGGGCAGAAGCCTCTGGACTCGGCCCCTGGCGATGCAATTTCGAGAACTTTCCCTGGGCTCCTCCCAGCCCTGCCCCATGGGGTCTCCTGGGCGCGGGGCGGGCTTCAGAAGGTGAAGGCGTAGACCACCCCCTCGACCACGATGTTGCCGAGCGTGGCGATGACGGCGATCCACAGCAGCACCGCGTCGTGCGAGGAGCGGCCCGGCTCGTCGGCGGGGCCGGGGCCCGCGGCGCGGCGCGTGCACGCTGTTGGAGGCGAACAGGGGGTACTCCGGCG
Source organism: Cryptotis parvus (assembly GCA_021461705.1). NCBI lineage: Eukaryota > Metazoa > Chordata > Mammalia > Eulipotyphla > Soricidae > Cryptotis > Cryptotis parvus. The sequence goes on along the minus strand of JAJIBD010015387.1, from coordinate 20,355 downwards.
CTGAAGTCCTCGTTGGACGAGTCCATGAAGGCGCCTCCCATCATGGGCAGCTGCGGGGAGAGGAGCGGAGAGTCAGTGGAGCGCCGGGGTTGGGGGCGGACGAGCGACCCCCGAACCCCCCAACGCGGGCAGTGACGCGGGACACCGGCCCGTGAGGGGCTTTCCTTTGGTTTGGGGGCGACATACAGGGGTGCTCAGGGGGTTGCTCCTGGCTCTGCACTCAGGAGTGACTCCTGGGGTGCCGCGATGGACCCCGGTGCGGTGCCCGGCCGCTGCCCCGTCTCTGCAGCCCTCCTTCGGCTCCTAAAACCAAGGCTACGGTCTTATTCGGTATGTTGGGGGGCCCGTGTTAGGGGCATGGGCCCTCCCGGTCCTCCAGCGGGGCGCAGAGTTTATTCTCTGCGAGCTCGGATTCCCCGCATGGGAGGCGCCCAGGGATCACTCCGGGCCGCGCACCAGGACCCTGTGTGGAGCCAGGAATTGAACTAGGTCAGTCATGGGCAAGGAAGCGCCTAAACCCGGCTTCCACTCTGCCTCGGAGCTGAGGCTTCATCCTGACACAGCTGCTTTCTCCTGGTGCAGGGAGGGTGTGTGTGTGTGTGTGTGTGTGTGTGTGTGTGTGTGTGTGTGTGTGTCTGTGTGTGTCCGTCCCCGTGTCTGTGCCTGTTTGTGTGTGTCTGTGTGTAGTTTATGTGTCTATGCCTGAGTATGTTTGTGACTTAATGTGTGTCTGAGTGTGTGTCGGTGTGGGTCTATGTGTGTTAGGCATGATATGTGTGTCCGTTTCTGTGCCTATCTGAGAGTGTGTATCTGAGCATCTTAAGTGTCTGAGCATGTGTGTCTGTATGAGTGTGTGTGGTGTATATGTGTCTGTACCTGAGTGTGTCTGTCTGTATGTGTCTGTACGTGTGTCTGTACTTGAGTGTGTGTCAGAGTGTATGTGTCCGTGTGTGTGCGTCTGTGTCTGTACATGCGTATGTTCTGTGTGTGTCTGTACAAGGTGTGTCTGAGTGTCTGTATGTGTTTGTGTGTCTCTGAATGTGTGAGTGTGTGTGTACACAATCTCCTGGCTGCGCCTAGGCTGCAGTCGCCCTAGGGGTGCATTCTCCGAGTGCCCCACCCATCCGTGCTCCCTGCTCATAGGTGTGTGGAGTGCAGGAGAATCAGAGAACCGAAAACCAGCTGTCCTGTGAAGCTGCTCTTCGGGTGGGAGTTGCCAATGAGAATGAACATGCGAAGTTCTATCAAGAATACAAAGAAGAGGGGGCCGGAGCACGATAGCCCAGCGGGTAGGGCATTTGCCTTGCAAGCAGCCGGCCCATGCCGGCCGGGGTTCAATCCCCGCATCCCATATGGTCCCCGAGCACCGCCAAGAGTGATTCCTGAGTGCAGAGCCAGGAGAAACCCCCTGAGCATCGCCGGGTGTGACGCCAAAAAAAAAAAAAAAAAGAATACAAAGAAGAGGGCAAAGTGCCCGCCATAGAGGCAGGTTGGGGAGGGGGAGGGAATCGGGGACAGGGGTGGTGGGAAACGGGCATTGGTGGAGGGATGGGTGCTGGAAAACTGTATGGCTGAAACCCAAACATGAACATCTTTATTTTTTATTATTATTTTAAAATTTTATTATACCACCGAGAGATATACAACTACAAAGATGTTCATAAGATGTACATATTTGGGTTTCGGTCACACAGTGTTCCAGCACCCATCCTCCACCAGTGCCCATTTCCCACCACCAACGTCCCTGATTCCCTACCCCTCCCCTAGTCTGCCTCTATGGCAGGTTCTTCTCTCTCTCTCTCTCTCTCTCTCTCTCTCTCTTTCCTTCCCTTCCATATTGTGGATTACAATCTTTCCCCCTGTATTTAATGCTCCAGTTCTAGGTTGGTATTAGCACTTTCGACAATTATTAGCACACTGTTCCATTCTCTGATCTTACCTGGCCTCTGACTCCTACGTTTGTGATAATTTCCACCTTTGACAAGATCTGTGTCTGCACAGACACAGATTTTGACGACACAGATCTTGTCAAAGGTGGAAATTATCACAACCATGTGGAAGTCAGAGGCTAGGTAACACAGAGAATGGAACAGTGAGCTAACAATTGTCGAAAAGTGCTAATACCAACCTAGAACTGGCCCTCATCTGCTAGCTGTTTACACGAGTCATCCTGAACAGGATTGGCAGAACACTAGATGAAGGACAACCATGCGAGCAAGCAGGCTTCCGGAAAGGATCCAGCACAATCGACCATATCCACACAGTAACCAAGCTCATTGAGGTTTGTAGGGAGTACAAGATGCCGCTCTGTCTCACGTTCATTGATTTACAGAAAGCCTTTGATTCTGTGGAGACTGAAGTGGTCATCAAGCCCCTAGCCAAACAGGGCGTTCAAACCCAATACATCAAGATCCTTCGTGAGCTGTATTACGGATTCACCACCAGGATCTCACCATTCTACAAAGAAGTGATCATTGATGTCAAAAGAGGGGTTCGACAGGGTGATACCATCTCACCAAAACTCTTCAGTGCCACCCTCGAGAACATCATGTGACAATTAGAATGGGAAGGAATGGGAGTGAAGATAGATGGTTGGCAACTACACCAACTCCTCGCTGATGACATCGTTCTAATAACACCAAACATTAGCCAAGCGGCACAAATGCTGGCTGACTTTGACCGAGAATGTGGAAAGATAGGTCTACAGCTGAATCTGAAGAAAACTATGTTCATGAGAAATGAACTAGTTCCAGAGGCCCCATTCACTCTCAATGGAACAAACATCTCTGAATGCAGCAGTTATGTGTACCTAGGTCAAGAAGTCAACATGATGAATGACCTAAAACCTGAGCTGTGCAGGAGGAAGAGAGCGGCATGGAATGCCTTCAAAGGCATCAGAAGAAATAGCTGAAAGGACAAAGAACCTCCGGCTCCAGGCACCTCTCTTTGACTCCACCGTTCTCCCTGCATTAACATACGCCTCAGAGACCTGGGCCCTATGAAAGCAGGATGAGAATGCTATTCGGGTCTCCCAGAGAGGTATCGAAAAGAGCTATGCTTGGAATATCATGCCTCACTCAAGTGAGAGAAGGAATCCCGGAGTTCTGACCTCCGTCGCTATTCCAGAATCAGGGATGCTGTCTCGTTTGCCAAGGCATCGAAAATCAGATGGGCTGGACATGTGATGTGATTTGGAGATAACCGCTGGACTAGAGCCCTTTCGACTGGATCCCACGGGATGTCAAAAGATCACGTGGCCGCCCACCTACAAGATGGTCAGACTTCCTTGTCAAGACCCTGAAGGAACGGTTTGAGGCTCTTCATATTCCTGAATCAACCAGATGCCATTGGGCTACATTGGCACGTGATAGGGTCCAATGGAAATGTTACTGGCGCCCGCTCGAGCAAATCGATGAATAACGGATTCAAGTGATCAAGTGACAAGATCTCCTGATCCAAAACATGAACATCTTGTAATTGTGTATCTCACAGTGGTGTAATAAAAAATTTAAAAATACAAAAGAATACAAACAAGAGTTTACAGGTGCCAGGGGCGGGTGTCCAGGGTTACAGATGAACCAGGCACATACGGCCTGGGCTTGGGAGTTTGGCAGGGGCCAAGCCTCCACCAGAGCCCAGGCTGCTCCTGGTCACAGCTCAGCTGGTCTTGCCCTCACCCCCGTGGCCTCCCTCCCACACAGGTCCAGGCTTCCTCGATCCCAACATTCTGGAGGCTAAAGTTCAAGGTCTGGCTCTAACTCCCGAGGTCTCTCTCTCAGGCAGCTTTTCCGTCCCGTACACAACCTCTCCCTGGGCACGAAGGTGTTTGAATTTCCCTTCTCAGAAGGACCAGCAGGGAACAGGGAATGTGCCCCGAGGGCAGATTTCCAGCCCGAAATACCCGGAGCAGAACGAGAATGCCAGCAAGGTTGGGCAGACCAGAAGAGCCTTCACCAGCCAGCCTCAAGTGCAGGGGATTGGGAGCTGGGACCACTGTGACAGAGAGAGCTGAAAATGACCATTCTGGACCCAATATGGACACACTGGATGCAGAGACACACTCGGACACAGTCACAGCCAATGACCACTGATTGCTGAGAAGTAGGTAAAGGGACAATCACAGTAACCTTTCACTACCTGTATTGCAAGCCATATGCGAGAGAGAGAGAGAGAGAGAGAGAGAGAGAGAGAGAGAGAGAGAGAGAGAGAGAGAGAGAGAGAGAGAGAGAGAGAAGCACCTGCCAAAGAGGCAAGCTGGGGGAAACTGGGGACGCTGGTGGTGGGAAATGGACTCCAGTGAAGGGATGGCTGACAGAACATTGTATGGCTGAAACCCAACCATGAACAGCTTTGTACCTGAGTATCTCACTGTGATTCAATTAAAAAAAAAGCCTTCAACAGTGACCCCCTAACCCTGCTGGCCAAGGAGCAGCCCCCAGACAGAGGACACATGCTTCCCACGGGGAGAGTCACCGAGACAGGCCACGTCCTAGACCTTCCTTGAGAGAACTGAAAGGGAGCAAAATCTATTCTCTGACTGCATGAGGTTCAGCTACAGGCAGATACGGAGAATCAACAGTGCCCAGCTAAACCACACACTTCCAGGTGACTCTGGGGATGAGGGAAGTCTCAGATGAAGAGAGAAACCACCAAGACTGTGCAGGAAGTTATCAAGACGGAAAGTCGGGCCAGAGGTGACAGGCACAACGGTGGGCAGTTGTGGGCCCTCTGGTGGTGGGGGTGGTGGTGCAGCGACACCTTCCTTGGTGCTTGCATTTGAACATGACTGTCCCCATATTACGTAAATTCTAAGAAAAAGAGACAAAAGGAAGGAAGATGAGATTCAGCGAGCCAGTGGCTAATGTCAGCCGTGTCTGATGGGGGGAATCTGCAGCACCCGATGTTTTTATTAAAAAAAGCGACGTTTCATCAGTCATCTTGACCTTAAAAAACCAGGGGAGGATGAAATGAAACCCAAAGCAAGGTGAAGGATGGGAACAATAAAGGCAGACTCAGAACTAAACTGTTCAAACAAGAAATAATGGAGAAAATCACTTTCCTGAGCTATTAGCCCTCTCCTACCCCAGGTGGCCGCTCCTGGCTGAGTCAGTGGGGACCTCCCCACCCCACGCACCGGATCTGCAAAGGACTACTTACTCCATTATGTCTAGTGTGTAGGTTGTGTTAGAGTGTGGTCAGTTGCATTGTGATCCATGGTCCTCGGTGCTCATATCACAGCTCTGTGCTAACAAACACTGCCACCACCCAGAGCTCATCTTGTGTCCTAAGTGCGATCTACTCCATGGCCTAACATTCTGTTGTATTATAATTAGCTGTACACGAACATAGCATATTATGTTACATCATTACTGTTAATAACAAGGTATCTTAATGTTTATCATAGCCATGTCTAGCTTTATCATAGTACAGTGAACCATACTTAGATATGTATTTGATTGTTTTTTTTTGGATCACACCCGGCAATGCTCAGGGGGTTACTCCTGGCTCTACACTCAGGAATTACTCCTGGCGGTGCTCGAGGGGCCATATGGGATGCCGGGATCGAACTCAGACGGTCCCATGCAAGGCAAATGCCCTGCTCTCTGCTATCTATCTCGCCCCCCTTTGTTACTTTTTATTAGAGTTCTGTAACTCATGTTATATCCCAGACGCGCAGTCGGCTGTGTGCTTATGTGACAGACCCCGGCCTTTCTGCCAGCTGCGTGCTTAGCTCTGAACTCAAGAACCCCCGAGGGCTCCTCTCTCCTTGAACCCCAACCGGCTGGAGCCTGGTACATGAACTCAGAGAAGACTAAAGCCACTTTGGATAAAAACAAGTTCACTGGTGCGGGGCTGGGCCGGAGCTCGCCACCCACCATGTTCCTTCGGAGACGGGGTTCTGCACGTGGGGCCCCAACATCTCTGGGCCCACACAGGGACTGTGGGAATACAGATGCTTTTGCAGAAAACATCACAGAATTAAGAGGGAAAAAACCCAGTTTGCCCCCTGAAATGGTTGCCATAGAAACTCGGCTGCAGTGATCAGAGCGCAGCAGCCCTGATTATCAGCAAGGAAGAGAAGCGTGTCTGGGGCCGGGTGGGGGGGGTCGGGAATGCCAGGGGATCCCATCCCAGACTTCCACGGTCAGCTGCTGGCTTCCGAGGAGGCAAGGAGGGCTGGGGGTCCCAGAGACGCGGCACTGAAGAAGTTCCCCCACCGGCTGCATCCATGCACGGGGGTCTCCCTGAGTGTCCGGGGAGGGGGCCTCTGCGTGTTGGGGGCTCCTGAATGACCAGCAGTGAGCACATAAAACAATGTGGAGGTTTTCAGTCCCCACGGGAGCCCTGGGTCAGTGACGTCTGATGGGGGAGCTCAGGGCATGGTGGTGGAGCCACTCGGCAGCAGGAACCAGCCAAAGCGGTGACCCCAGGCGGGTCAGCACCTCCTGGTCCTCCAAATTCCCTCCATGAGGCAGAGCCAAGTCTGGGGTGTGAGGTGGGGGAGGTATTAGTCCAACTGCCCATCCGCTCACCGGCCGGCCACATACTGTGCTGGCTGGGGCACAGGAGATGCTGGTGTTTGCCAAAAAAGGGGCACGTGCATGAGAGAGAGAGAGGAAAGAGAGAAGAGAGAGAAAAACAGAGAGAGGAGAGAGAGATGAGAGAGAGGAGAGAGGAGAGAAGAGATAGAGAAGAGAGAGGAGATAGAGATGAGAGGAGAGGAGAGGAGAGAAGAGAGAGGAGAGAGGAGATAGAGATGAGAGGAGAGAAGAGAGAGAGAAGAGAGATGAGAGAGAGAAGAGATAGAGAAGAGAGAAGGGAGAGAGATGAGAGAGGAGAGAAGAGATAGAGAAGAGAGAAGGGAGAGAGATGAGAGAGGAGGGACCAAACAGAGGCAGAGCAGAGGGTCACCCTGGAGCGCTGGAGGGTGCAGCACGGGGGCAGCTGCTGTCCTGGGGGGTCCTCCCCCATGTGGCAAAAGTCACCTGACCAGGAGAAAATAACATGAAGGTGCAGCCTCCATTAGGAACATGAGCAGGACGGACGGATGTTCCTTCACTTCATTCTTTCGCTTCTGCCCTTAAACAGCAAAGTCTCTGGCGTGGAGAGAGACGCGGGGGCTCAAGGCACTTGCCCGCACATGGGGATCCGCGTTTGACCAGCACCATGCCTGGTCCCCTGAGCACCAACACACGAGTGATCCCTGAGTACAGAGCCAGGAGCAAGGCCAGGTGGCATTGCCAGGTGTGGAGCAACCCTCCTGTGGCCCCCATACTCCTCCCCCACAAAGCCCAGGGTTTCCTTGAAACACACACACACACACACACACACACACACACACACACACACTCATCACACCAGCCCTGGCTGCTTCCTGTCAAACACTTAAATCAAAGCAGACAAGCAAAGCCCCCAACTCAGCATTTTTGTGTATTTCCTTTCTGGTGGGGGTTGGGGCCCCCAAACTGAGAGATTTATAGCAAAGCATTTCCAGTGTCCTGGTAAATGAGCTGCCACCACTTGTTCTGCTAGTGTAGCCGGCTGTTTGGGGGTGGGGTAGGGGGGGTAGTCAGTTTTGTTCAATTCGATGAAAAACAGGATTAGCTCTGTATACTAAAATATTTGCAGAGCCAGTGTGCAAGCCCAGCCCTCAGGGAACTCTCTAGCAAAAAGGAGAGGCTGCTTCTGAAGGTCCTTGGGGCATTCTATGGAGGCATGTTCTTTCACAGCTGATCCAGGGGCCCCAGGAGGGACAGTGGCTTGCTGGGGTGTCCCCCCCCCCCCCCCCAGCCAGGGGGTCATTAGCATTTTCCTGGTGGAATGAAACTGTCTGAGCTTGTGGCAGCAGCTCTTTCCCCGAGACAAAAGTTTTTTTTTTCTGTGCAGAAAAAAAAAAGAATAGAAAAACAGAATTAATTCTCCTGTAAACAGATGTAGAGAAATGGACGGGGTGCGCAGGACTGGGGATGGTGACAGAGATCACAGCTGTGGGAGGGCTGGCTGGGGCATCCAGGGGCTGTGTGGAGGCTGCTTCTGGGCTCGAGGTCCCCAGGTTCAACTGCGGGACTCGTGGTTTGCTAGAAGGAGCCAAAGACACAAAAACTCAAAGCGCAAAGACACCAGCAAAACCCTCCAGGGAACAGTGCAGGGGAGGCTGAGGGGAAACAGGGCGGGCTGAGGTGGGGTACAGGGGAGGCTGCAGCTTGGGTACACAGCAAAAGTCAATCTACCATTGTATTGGGACTTTGTATATATGGGGACTTTATTTTTCTTTTTTTTGCTTTTTGGGTCACTCCTGGCGATGCTCCTGGCTCTGCACTCAGGAATCACTCCTGGGGACCATATGGGAGGCCAAGGATTGAACTCGGGTCGGCCACATGCAAGGCAAATGCTCTCCCTGCTGTGCTATTGCTCTGGCTCCTATACTGGGGACTTTCTCTCTTGAAAAAAAAAGTCAATCTAGATTTTTATATCCAATGAGAACCTTCAAAATTGAAATCCAGGCCTAGAGAACGATAGTGTGGTTAAAGCATTTGTCTTGCATGTGGCAAGCCCTGGTTCTGTCCTGGCACTGATACGGCATCACAGGTACCAACAAGAGGCCCTCCTGAGACCACCAAGTGTGATCCAACAGTCAAAATACACCAATGAACCAAACCAACCAACCCAAGAAAAAAATTTTTCCAGTCATATGAAAGCAGGAAGAAGGAGTCACCAAGGTTCTTCAGCATGTGAAAGCTAAAGTCCTCAGGCAGGAAGGGGGTGACAGGACAGAGACTTGGAGCTGCGCCAAGGATCAGAGTCAGGAACAAGAACCGCATGGGAGAGGGAACGATTTAAAATGTTTTTAAGTCACTTGAAAAGATAATAGAAAGTTAAAACTAAAAGTTAGAGCGTATGTCAGATTCACGACATGTCAAAGTGAATGGATGACAATAACTAGACGCATCTGTTGACAGGTTCTGTCCACCCTGTGAATGGATGTAACATTTCTTGGAGAGAGACTGTGACAAGTGAAACATATAACACACGTCCTAAGCAACCACTAAAATAATAAAGTGAGAGCAACAGGACAGTGGGTAGGATGTTTGCCTTGCACGCAGCAGACCCGGGTTTGATCCCGACATCCCATATGGTCCCCAAGCACCACCAGGAGTAATTCCTGAGTGCAGAGCCAGGAGTAACCCCCTGAGCATTGCCGGGTGTGACCCAAAAAAGCAAATATATATATATATATATGGGGGCTGGAGTGATAGCACAGCAGGGAGGGTATATGCCTTGCACGCAGCCAACCTGGGCTCAATCCTCGGCATCCCAGATGGTCCCCTGAGCACTGCCAGGAGTAATTCCTGAGTGCAGAGCCAAGAATAACGTTTGAGCATCCCTGGGTGGGACCCAAAATGAATAAAGTAAAATAAAATAACAGAGTGGTACGGGCTGGGGGTGTAGCTTAGCTGCAGAGCACTTGCCTTACATGTGTGAGGCCACGGGTTCAATCCCTGGCACTGCCAATGACAACCAAAACCAATTACAAAGCAAAAGGCAAATTGTTACAGCTAATTGGCCACCAGAAGAGAAAAACATAATAAGTTTCTCAATTCATTCCCCCAATAAGGTAGAAAAAGAGGAAAATGAAAACCAAGAACAGATGAGAACAACATGAAGGGAGGAAGAGAGACCAGTCACAGGCCTAAGGGGCTGAACATGGCTGGCCGCGGAAAGGGTGAAGCATCACTCTGGTGGCTCCCGAGCACCCCTGGGCAGAGCAGCCGCACACACTGGCCCTGAGCACCAAACCCTGAGCTGAGAACAGCATGGAGCGGCCCCTGGGAGGAACCACCCCATCAGACTTATGCCCGAGCCCGTCAATAGTCACCAAATACAAAGGACTGAAACGCTCCAATCAGAAGACAGAGATGGTCAGCTTGGATCTGAAACTCCAGTGTAGCAGTAAGTAGATCTAAGGATATGCAAAAGGAAGGTCTGATGGATACTGCCTGTCAACAGATACATGGGGTCTTCTGGCAGACTGTCTCCCAATAGAGTTAGTGTGTAGAATTCCCTAGTGAGACTGTTAATCAAGCTGCAGTTACACAGACAAGGCTATCCTAGGTCATTTCTCTGCACATTCCCTTGTTGGCTCTAATTAGCCCTAGATGGAGTCTTATGAACAAGACCTCCTCTTCTGGGGCAATTTAGGAAGGCTAAGTTAACAAACTGTTGCATTCTCTGCTTATCTCACCTCACTGAGATAGCACCACCTGCAGGCTTCTGGCTCCTGAGTGTCTCCTCCCTACCACCATAAATCCTAAATATGGTAAAAATGTAAAATGTCCTTGCAGTGTCAATTATGTAAACTTAACTCTAAGTTTTACTGCCCTTTGTTGTGTTGGCTTATAAAGAAGTTGGGGTCTTTGTTTAAGGGTCAGTCAGCTCTCCTCAGTGAGCTGCGGTCAGTCAGCTCTGGTCAGTTAGCTGCAGTCAGTCAGCTGCGGCCAGTTAGCCACCAAGATGAGAGCTGCTGCCCCTCCGGCTGGTGATTATTAAAAATATTAATGGAAATACGTCTTGTGCCTGGAGTCTCATCTCTTCACCTCCGACCCGACAGGACATTCCTGCTTCACTCCAGACTGAAGTGATGCCAGGTGAGGCTCGAATCCCAGCTGCCCTGGGTCCTGGGGAAAGCGACATTCCTGCCTTTCTTCTTCCATAAGATGCATCTGGGCACAAAGGATGTGGTATCTTAACCGGAGACAGAGAGCTGTGAGGTGACGCTGCCAGGGGTCCGTGAAGGGTCAGCATCGAACCCTCAGTGTCCCCAAAGCAGGGCCAAGCTTGCCTCTCCCTTAGCCTCTGGGTCACCCCTGCCAAAACACAGCCCAATTTTCTCCTTGGCAGGTCTCCTCCAAATGATCAAATAGTTACATCTCTTACATGAGAATATAAAGTACAAGACAAACCCCTAAGAAAACCACATTGGAGATAAAAGACAATTTGTATTTTAGGTTTGGGGGCTACGCCTGGTGGTGCTCAGGGCTTACTCCTGGCCCTGCACTCAGGGACGGCTCCTGGTGGGGAGCCCATACTGGGGACCATATGGGGTGTCAAAGCAGGGTCAGCCACACACATGCAGGTAAGTACCTTACCCATGATGCTCTCTCTCTGGCCCTGACGATTTGTATTGTAGTGACAATTCTGGCTTTATGAGAAGGAGCAGTGGCTAGATGGGAAGGCATCTGAGCGTGGACTGTCGGCCCGCCCACGGCTGTTCCTGGCCCCTCCAGCCCTTAGTACAGCCACAATCCCTGAGCAAGTTATGGAGTCACAGCCTCAGCACTCATAAATTTCTGCTTCGCTGCACTCCAAAGCCCATGATTAAAATGCAAATGAGCCACGATTCTCTGGCAGGTGCAGAGGGCTGGGGCGGGTACCTCAGTCAAGGTTAGGCTATAGGGGGCTCACCCTGGAAAGATGTCCTGTCCCAAACGCTATTGCGTCCAGCTGTGTCCAGCCTCAAGGTCAGGATTCTAGAGGGGCAGAGAGAGGGCCCCTCCCCACACACGGCACCGCAGGGCGGCAGCCCCGGTCTCTTCATTCCCACCTCAGCTTTCTCCCCGCCATTACTCAGGCACCAGCCGTCTTCCCAGGTGGGCCCATTAGGTCGAGCCACAGGCAACGGCCACAGGCAACGGCCTCTCTGTGGGTGAAAAGGACGAAAACTCAGCCCCTTCCTTTTGCCCGAGTCGCCTCCAGGCCCAGACTGCCCCATCCCCAGTAACTAACTTCTCTCCCAGACTGGGCAGTTGACAAAGTCTGGTTGGTTCCTTCCACACAGGCGATCCATCTGGTAATGGGGAGGCGGAGAGAGACGTGGCGTCTAAGAGTCCTTCTAAGAGTCCTTCTTCTTTGTGGGAAATCGTCCCACTAACACCAACTCCACGGCTGGGACAGTCCTCCGGTGAAAGCTTCGCATGAGGACAGCAAGTATATGCCCAGGCAAGAACAAAGTGAGCAGAGGACAGTTTGGGCAGCAGCTCGCACCGGCAAGGCGAGAACAGGAAATGACCAGGACCTCATACTGGACTTTAAAGGTGTCTGCCCACGGCTACACGAATACCACAGCCTCTGCCTGCTGCGAGCCTATGGGCTCCCCTTAACATCACTGGCAGCTTAAACAAAGGCTCACAAGCTCATTGTGCTGAATGACTGACAGTCTACTGACTCACCTGTGGCTGCTCAGGCAACCCTCAAGCTTGGACAATCCTTGTGGGCTGTTTTATTTTGTTGTTTGGGGTCACACCTGGCTATGTTCAGGGCTTAATCCTGGCTCCACTCCAGGGAGGGCCAAGGGGACCGTAAGGAGTGCCAGGGTGGAACCTGAGTCAGTCGCATGCTGGGCAATGTCCTCCCTACAGTACTGTCCAGGGGCTCCCAGTGTGTTGTTGGATTGCATTCCCTGAGACCAGCCACCGCTGTAAGGACTGCAGAAACAGTTTGGCAAAATCAGCGTTACTTCCTGATAACTCCCCTGGCGACAACTATAAAACCAGGAGGCCTAATAACCAGGGCTGTGAGGCACTTACGAACTGAAGCAATCAGCAGAAAGTAACTGAAACAATAACTGAGATCAATTCACATCATGGTTGGTTGATTTCTTAAAAATTTTTCATTAGTGGCCAGCTATTAAAATCATACACACACACACACACACACACACACACACACACACACACACCCTGATGCACACAGATACACACAGATACACAACACAGATCACATACACAGATACACATACTGATACACTCACACGGACACACACAGATCACATACACAGCTACATACACACCACCCAAATGAATGAACTAGAATCCCAGGCTGTGTGCAAATCCTTCACTTTCTTGAGCAGGTGGAAATCTGTGCTGCGGATGTCCACGCCAGCAGCTGCAGCCGACGCGGTGTCACCCCAGGGTCACCCAGGCGCTGCCTCTGCTTCATGCCGTGAGGTCATCTGCCCCCTCCAGAGTCCCGGCCTCAGCCTCAACCCTTGCCATCTGCCTCCGTGACACAAAGAAACGATGAACTGCAGCTCGCTGTCTCCCCAAAACCGACGTGTCTGAGCTCCCCACAGCGGCCCCACCCTGTGTCCCCTATTCATTGCACGCTCTCCCTCTGCCCGGAAGTGCCTCAAGCTTCTCTACACCACAGCTCTGCACGCTTCCAACTTGTTCAACCCCAACGCCCAGAACTCCGGCCTTCCGCCCCGTCAATGATCACCTGCAGAGAAACCAGGCCTTGGAGACCCTTTCTAAGAGGACAGAGGAGCCGGTAAGCAAGGCTGTCCCCAACTCACAGGTGAGGACACAGGTTACGGCACGAGATGGCCCCCAGCCTCTCTGAAGAGGGCGAACACACACACCGCGGTCCACGCCTCCCTCTCCTCGGGCTCAGACCTTGGGGATTTTCCCCATAAAGCTGTGACCGTGTCCTGCACTAGGGAGGATTCTGAGGGTGCAACAAGGTCGGAGACCACCGGGATGGGACTTAAGTGAAGCCGCGACTGCCAACGACTCGGGCCAGGCTAAGAAGACGCAGAGGGCAGACCCCTTCCAGAGCCTTCCATGCGGCTGACCCTGGACCTGGCCTGCAGAGGGAGCAGAGAAGCCTCTGCCCGTTGGGTTTCTTGCTGTGGCATTGTTGTTGTTCTGGCTCGAGGGTCCCACCTAGTGCTGGGGGTGAGACGTGCCCTGTCGGCCTGGCAAGCCTGGGGCCCCACCAGGGCACGAGTGAACGACCCGGATTGTTGACAGCTGAGGCTCAGGTGCTTTGGGAAGGGGAACCGTCCCTTCAACAGGCGTGAGGCACCTCCCCTAGGACAGGCGGCTCTTTCGCTCTTTCACAGCAGGGGGAGGTCTGGGCTGGGGCAGGGGAGCATGGAGGGGCAGAGATCTGGTTTCTTCTGATCCTTTTTTTTTTTTTCTTTTTTTGGTCACACCCAGCGATGCTCAGGGGTTACTCCTGGCTCTGCACTCAGGAATTACTCCTGGCGGTGCTTGGGGACATATGGGATGCCGGGATCGAACCCAGGCCGGCACAGGCCGGCCGCATGCAAGGCAAACGCCCTACCAGCTGGACTATCGCTCCGGCCCCTTTCTTAATCTTTTATGGTAATGATTTCACCTGGTCTGAGAAGCAGGCAGGTGCGCAAGCGTGGCTCAGTCCACCCTCATACTCCGCCCACTGCTCCAGTTTCCTGTCCACCAGGCTTTGAGACCACCTGATTCCGCGGACCCTTCTGGATCCCACAAGTCAGCCCCCACACGGCATTGTGTACAATTGGCTGTGGCTTCGCTCTCCAGGGCCACCAGCTCTGAGGCTCCTCAGGCCATGAATGTATCTGGGCTCCCTCTGTCTGGGCCTCTGCACACGCCCTGACCTGTGTCCACTGCAGGAGACTCCTGGAGCGGTCATCCTTCAGGCCCCATGATGCTGGTGGGGGCTGGGGGGTGCAAAGCACGGCCCAGAGGCTGGTTTCTTCCTGCCTCGACGACTTTGGGCACTTCCCACCTGCCATCTACCACGCACCCACCAAACTGAGGGCTGACCCTGTCCTTCTCTTTGACCCCTTCTTGGGTAGGAATGGCCCAGATCCTCACTTCTCCAGGGCTCCAGAAGCACCATGAGGAAAACCTACACACACACACACACACACACACACACACACACACACAGCCACCCGCTTGTGCTGACCTGACCTTGGCACCAGTGGGTTCTGTGTACAGCTGGGGGCAACGCTCAGCTCCTCATCAGACAGTCCCCGCTGACATGGGGGCTGGGACCCGAGCGAGGCAGGTGTGGGAACACCAGTGTGGTGGTGTGTATGGGGACAGCTCCTAGGTCCCCGACCCTTTGGGGGAGCAGGGCCCAGTGTGACAGCAGATGACTCCTCAGAGGGTCGCACAGGGGAAGGAGGAAGCTCTGGGCGGGCTCAGGAGACGAGGGTCCTCTTTAGCCCTTTGGCCTGTGCTCACTGGGCTCCTGGGGTGCGGGGTTCCCGGGGCGGGAGGGCGGGGGCGCCTGGCTAGGGAGAAGCAGACAGGGGGGGCCCCAGAGGGGGAGATGCTGACCTACACCAGAAACCCGCTTTCACACCAGTGAGCCCTGCACAATTCATCCAGCCCCGCGTCATGGCGCCAGTGGCTGCCTTGTAGACTTGGAGCGTTCACGAGAAGGAAAGGCCACACCTGCCCATGTCTGGCCTGGCCCCTGGTGGCACCAGTGGGCTTCAGGTTCACTCTCCATTTGCGAACACGTCCTGTTTCTGTTCCTGCGACAGCCTGGGGACGAGATCAATGCCCAAAGATCAGGGGGGGGGGGGGGGAGAGGAAGAAGCTGTTGACACGACACTCAATAGTAAACAAAAAAGAGAAGGAAAAAAAATCCAGTGTCTGGACTCGCTCTGTGCATGGCTGTGCTGAAAAGTCCCATGTTTATTTTGTCACGTTACCTTGGCAACTTGCGATGCTGCAGGCAACCCCAGGGATGGCAGGGATCAATTTATCGTGTAACCATGGAGACGCCAGGGGTTCCACGGGATGCAGGGGAAAGACAGAAGCAGACACAGGCTGTGTGTGAACAGCCCCTGGTTAGAAATAAACCCGGGCAGCTCCTGGTTCTGGCCTAGGTAAATTCACCACCCTCTGAAGGATCCCGTAGCAAAGGCCCTGTGGCTCCCAGCACTTGGAGAACTGGTGAAGAGGCGCTGGGAGCTGGTATAGATCCCGCCTCTTTTCAAACCGGAGTCTGGGGACTATTCCAGAGGGTCTTGGTTTAGTTGTTACTTCAGGTAAAGTTTGGGGTGGGGAGGGCCCCTCAAATGTTATTCCCTGCAAAGCAAGAGAGCCCCGTGGGGGCGCAGTCACACTCCCAGGAGACAGGGGACTCCATGGCCCCTAATATAAGGGTCCCAAGGAAGGGGGGGCGGGTGCGCTTGGTGATCTGGTGATGAACTGCCCTGGACCTGTGGGACCATCCCCTGCCATCACCTGATGGTCTGTCCCGTCCTAAGGAAAGAAAGGACACGCACACACGCACACACACGTGCACACTCACGCACACACACGCTGGAGAAGGCCTCGTGGCGCAGCCTTTGTTCTGTTTCACCGGAGTTAAGGTAGGGAAACCTGAAGATCAAGCAACCAGCCCCCGACGCCCCCCCCCCCCCATGCCCCACTCTGCTCCCATCCCGCCACCCCCATGCAAGTTCGGGTGCCCTACAACGGGCGGTCATCTGCGGTCCTTTGGGGGTCGCGGAGGTGAGTTACAACCACCAGAGCCAGCGCAAACAAACAAGGACAAACCCAACTAGGCTGCTCACCGTCTGGCTGGTGCAAGGCGGTTCTCGGCGCCTTCCCCGGGGTGGGGCTGTGGCCTCCACTCAACGGGGGAGAAAAGTGAGGTCGGGGCTACATCAGGTCACCAGCAAGTGACGGAGGAGCAGCGAGGCCGCCGCTCCCGCAACCCGCCCCGGTAGGCGCCGACCCGGGCTCCCCAGCCTCTGGAGGGATCCGGGACCCCCAAGGGAGAAGGGCCTGCGGGGAGAGGTAGGGAGGGGACGGCTGGTGCTGCCCAGGCCCCCACGAACCCTCCTGCCCCAGCTGGGGACGCGCTAGCACCAGGAGGGACCCTTGGGCGCCGCCCGCCCCACCCCCGCGACCAGCAGCCGAGCACCAGGTGGGAGCTGGGCTGGGACAAAGGGCCCGGCTGGGGTGCCTGGACGGGGGCGCCACGCGGCGCACAGGGGCACAGCCGAGCCTCGACCCCTCCCCAAACTTGGCTGCGGGGGTGTGGGGCGGGGCGCGCGAGGAGGGCGCCCCTTACCTGCGCGGCCATAAAGGACAGGTCCATGGTGCTGTCGCTGTCGCCCGCGCTCCCGGCACGGCTGGCGGTGGCGGCCCGAGCAGCAGCAACCCGGCGCCCCCCGACCCCGCTGCGCCGGCGGCTCCACACTGCGGCCGGCGGAGGGCCCTGAGCGCGGGGGGCGGGCGGGGCGGGGCCTGGGCGGGGGCGGGGGCGGGAAAGGGGGCTCCCCAGCACGTGACCACTCTCAGCACCACCCCCAGGGGCGGGCCCGGCCGCGTCCACGAGCGCTGTCCAGCCTCTGCCTGGCTGTGTACGACCCAGACACCGAAGCCTGGCGTGCGTGCAGGGGCCCTGGAACGCGCGGCCCCAGCTGTGGGGCTGGGGTCCTGGTCCGCCCGGGAAGGGGCGCCGCCCTCTTGGGGGTCTGAGAGTGTCGCTCTGGGCTGCGGGGCCAAGATGCCCACCAGAGGGAGCAGGCTGTGGGTGCTCAGGGCTCAGGAGCGGGCATCAGGAGGCTGGCACCGGAGCGCCTCGGTTAGTGACTTCCCAGCGTGCCCGGGGTTCGCGACTGTAGTGAGACAGAAACGGCGCCTTCCACCTGCAGGAAATCTCATACTTGGCGTGGCTCGTGACCTGTGACCTCGCCTTCTGTGTTTGCGCAGTGTGCAACCTGCCCCACCGTTACCCTGGGGCTGGCTTAGGAGCCTCCTAACATGCATCCCTAAACCTGGCACACGCCACAGCTGAGAGGAGCGCAGGGGTGGGACCCCCCCCCCGTGGCCCCAGGAAAGAGGAAACATTAGCCCCTGTGTGTGAGGGGTTGCGTAGGGAAGGCCTGTGCCCCACAAGTCTTTAGGCTGTGCCTGGGTGTTGAAAAGCCCCAGGGCTTTCTCGTTCTCACCCCTCAGGCCTCTGGCATAGGAGAGGCGTGGTTGCTCGAGCGATGCCAGAGTTCCGGGCCACACACCAGGAGCTATGGCATGAGCCCAGCCTTGCTCTTGGCCACGAGCTGCACTCCTGTGCCCCCCCATGTCACCTGCTGAGACTCTTCTCCAGATGAAAGTGTGCGGACCTGAAGCTGAGAGAAACCAACCTGACGGGGCGAGTTCAGGGTGCCTGAAGGTCCTTCCAGCAAGAGCTGTAGGAACGGAGGTTGGAGACCTGAGTCTCATCTGAGTTGGTGGGTATTTCCCTCAGTAAACAGGAAGCAATGATTTCCCACTTCAAGGTCATCTTCTGCAGGCTTTATTTTCTTCATATCTTTATAAGGACTCATAGACATGGGGCAGAGCTGCTACTGGCTCTCCCTGTGCCCAGCCTCTCACGAGGCACCCAGGAGGGATGGAGGTTCTAGCCCTGGCCCGCCACCCCAGCAGAGCCTAGCAACAAGCCAGACGACCCCCACTCCATGAGGGCCTCCATTTTTACATCCGGACTTCCCTCTTGTCAGAATTCCACCCAGCAGACCAGCCTATCACAGCCCAGCTCGCATGGCCAAGCGGCAGCGCGGTTCATCAATAAATGCTGGATTTAGAGATGACTACAAGAGTATGGTACCCGCACAGCAGAGCCTGGCAAGTTACCCGTGTCGTATTTGATATGCCAAATACCAGTAACAATCATAGACCTCATTCCCATGACCTGATGGAATGGTTTGAGGCTCTTTATGTTCCTGGAGCAAGCATGTGCCCTTGGGCTCTACTAGCATGAGACAGGACATATGGAGATGTTACTGGTGCCCCACTCGAAGCAAATTGATGATGAACAGGAAGATAGTGATAGATAGTGATAGTGATCTTTATAAGTCAATCCTTGGGCAACTGATATTTTTATGTGGGTGATGAGAGCAATTTAATTTTCTTAGTAATTAATGATGAACAATTGATTAATAGTAGTAGGTGTTTCGCCTTCAAAACAAACCAGGCCTCCTAGCTCCTGGCGGGTTTCTTTGCTCCTTCTCAGCCCAGCCCTGTGTCTCTATGGAGAGCTTGAGGCTGCCAAGGACCCCAACCTTCCAGTGTGCAATGGGATTGCCTCAGTCCTGAAAACACGGACCACCTGTCTTTATCATGACTAAGTGCTCAGAATTCTTTGCGTTTTGGAACCTAACCCTATGTCAGATACAGATACTGCAGCACCCCCTCTCAGCCATTTGTCTATTCTCAGGCACTCGGTCAATAAAACCTTGGTTTCGATAAACTCCCACTGGCCTTTCTCCTTACATGCCTCCTGCTTTATGTTTCTTAGCTTCAGACTGTTAAGACTTCCCAGAGGGTTTCCGCTTTCAGGTATAGGCCTATGGTGTCTATTTTTGGTTCATAGTGTGAAGGTTGAGCGTCTTTCCCATTGCACCAGCGCAGACTGCTCTAATGCCAGCCTTTCCTCCTGAGTCACTCAGCACCACAGCTCCCCAAGATCGAACCCAGCCATTATTTCTTAGTCTCCACCAGCCTAAGTTCTGGGGAAGAATCTATTCTATTGGACAACTGTTGACTTCCCATTTATCAGAGAGCCCAGGAATTCGAAGGAATGTTAGAAAGGTAGGATGGGGGACAGTCAAAAGCAGGACTGCCCCCAGCAACTGAACTTCTCCTTCAGAATCAGGGCCAGGATGGGGTGGCCGGGCTGAACCTCAGTGAGCTGTGTGAAGGCCAGCGCCATAACACCTGTCCTAGCTCCGTGGCCCGGAGCAGCCTGGAACAGTGAGTGTGTGTCTGTTCTCTCTTGAGTGGGAATTCTCCCCTACGCACCAGCTGCCTGCACTGAGCAGGGTCTACAGGCCCAGGGACAGCACTGCCCCCTCTGTGCCTTGAGCCTGATGCATCAGTGCCCGAGTCTCCCCCCTGATCCTTCGCTATCCATCAGACCAGGTTGCCTGAGGACCCCCTCCTCCCCAGCCCAGCCCAGGCCACCTGCGTTCTCTCCACCTGCCCGTGCATCTGGGGGCCAGCCAGGGCTGCGCCTTCGCGAGATGCTGCTCCAGGAAGTGGCTCAGCGACAGACCCCGGGTCACTGCTTGGGCAAGTGCCGGATCCATAATTCATGTGCCCTGGAGCGCTCGGGATTCTGGGAGGAACATTCTGTCCCTTCTCAGGCCACAGCAGGGGCAGCTGGCCCTGTCCATGGGGCGCCATCTGGGAGCCAGTGGGAGAGGGGGAACATAGCTTCCTGCTGAGGGTTAAAAATTCACCAGCGGCTTCATCCATTATTCAAGCTCTCTGTGGCCAGGGCGGGTGGCCCAGCGCCTGCAGGCTCCCAGCAGACAGAGCAGAGGTCAGCGGAGGGGGGGGGAGTGGGGTGGGGGAGAAGAGGATTCAGACATCCTGCTGTCCTGTGAGGGCCCCGGCTCGCCCTCTGCAGATGCCCAGGGCCAAGCATGCCTTTCTACTGACCCACGCACCCCACCAGAACCCAGATTTCCCCATTCATCCTAGACCATCAGCATCGGAACCTCCTTGTTTTAGAGCTTCCTGCCAGCCAGGTTCTGGGAAAGGG